>WOGP01009265.1:0-10821 GCA_015342065.1 Leptinotarsa undecemlineata | reverse complement strand
AATTTATTACTTCCTTCCTTTCTTTGGAAGATTCCCTTATCCTTTTTTTTTGTATCAAGATGGAATAGTAGAAAGCCAAAAACTTTCTTTCCCAAAAATTAATCACTCCTAAGAATATAACCCCTTCAATACAAATATCTTTTCCATATTCTTCATTCACTAATTTATGTGATAAATATTTGTAGTAAGTTATAGACATGACAAAAGAAATAAAAGAGTGAAATAATAAATAAAAATGGAAACAATACACAACATAATGAATTGTGAACTCCCGAGTATATCCACCATGTTCCATTATGGAATACACCAAGGAAAATATTGTTCACTGAAAGTGTTAAATTAAAATTAAAAATTTTAAAATTTTTAGTGGGGCAAAATTGGGTCATTTCTGATTCTATAAATATATTGAAGCCAACAAATTTAGTGTAACAGCAACATATTCTGATAAAGTTAGTAGTCAGTGGGGAATATCAGGCAGACATTTTTGAGTTTATTGAAAGAAAATGAAAAATGAATCAATTATTCATTTTTCAATTAGGATAAGGTTTGGAAAGAGATTATTGTGCAAGATATTTCAAAAGATGACAAATGCGTGGAACCAAATGAAATAATAATACCTAAACTTTTCATTTCATAGGGATAGTAAGTATGTAGTAACATTTTCTGGAAACACAATATCAACATCATTTTCACACAGCAGATTTTCTAGGATTTTTTCCGTGGAATCCATTTAAAACGAGCCATCCTGAATAACTTTTGGCACAATAATTTTCAGGAAAAATAAAAAACAAGTCAACAATAGTATACAGGGGGACACATTTTGAAATATTCCTTCTGGAGATGAATATGAAATCAATAAATCAGTAAAAGAGTTTTTTATTAATTCTCGGGTCAGAATCTGATGACTGGACAATGAGAAGAAAAAAATGTCTATACCAAATGTTCAAAAATGTTTCCACCCACTTCCATACAATTCTCTCAAATCTTCTAATGTTGTTGATTCTATCTCATACACGTTAGCCTTCAAATGACCTCATGTATTTGTGACCTCTTCTGCCAATCCAGCGACCAGGAAAATGATCATCCAAAAATTGTCGCACTGGAGCTGCATAATGAAAGGTGCACCATCCTGCTCAAAAACTATTTCGTTTTTGAATAAATTTATATCCTCCTCTATTGCCCTATTGATGCACGGTATTATTCTATTCTCCAACATATCCAAATATTTATCACTAGTGAAAGTATTATCGATAAAAAAAGGTCCTATGATATAGTCACCTAAAATTTCTGCACAAACATTCAGTTTTTGAGGTCGATGGGCATGAACTTGACGGTATAAATGAGGATTCGTAATACTCCAATATCGACAATTTTGTCGATTCACCTTTCCATTCACACTAAACGTACATTCATCCGAAAAACAAATTTTATGCAAGAAATTCTGATGCAAGTTGATCCGTTCAGTAAGAACTTGATACATCTATCGAAATCATTTTTGTTCAATACATGAACTAGTCTAATGACATTTGTAGTTATAAAGGATCCTAAAAACATTTGTACGACTGATTCCTGATTCTCGAGATAACTTAGTAAGAAATTGCGAATTTTCCATTAGTCCAACGTGCCCTAAAACTGCAGTAAAAATAACTTCATCGCTGACAACTCCGGAACGGTTATGCTTTTTATTGTTAACAGATCCAGTTTCCATAAATTTGTTTAATAATTCCGAAACATACTTGTGTCGTACATTTCTTCCTGGATGATTATCATTGAATATACTGGCAGCAGCTCTAGCACTATTTTCATTCTGGTAGTACAAACTCACTATTTCAATCTGTTCTCAAAGCGTATAAACCATTGCTTCTCAAGAACTCAAAAACAGAAACACTAATTATAATTTCACCTGGTAGGTAATCGTTATTGTAGAATGAGACAAATACAAAATGAAGAGAATATCGAATTCAAACTTAACTAGGCAAAATAATACTTTTGAAGTATACCTCACAAAAACACCTATGAAACCTAGGTAACAGATTGTACAGAAGTTCATTCAGGGTGGCTCGTTTTCAACTCAGATAATTTTTAGCTTCCAAAGTGTGAGCTTCAGACCATAATGTATTCTACTTTGTTGAAATCTGTTCATCATGGAACATCTGATAATGTGAAACAATATAGGGTATTCCATTTTTTTTTAAATTGTGACATGCTCTGGAGCTGCGATAGGGGAAGTAACATCGAATGTGAATATATCAAAATGTGTCCTCCTGTATACTATGATTGAAGTATTTTTTTTTTCCTGCAAATCATTGTACCAAAAGTTTATTTCAGGGTGGCTCGTTTCAAATGGAATGCACTGTATTATATTTGGTTGATTTCATATAGAAATTTTGACATATCTTTCATTGCTTGCTCATAAAAAGCTGTATTAAATTCTCAAACAAATATGATACGGGATATTGTTATGTATTGTAAGGTATTCTCTTAGGCATAGCTTGTATATTCAAACGGCTGACTTTGACTATCCATAATGAGCGCCGATTTAACAATAAAACCGTTCTCTTTTCAAGAAACTTAAAACCGTTGACTGGTACACGGAGAGAGCTTTGACAGAAATTTCCTTGGGAGGCCTGCTTATACTAGTCATCCTACGAACAGTTCAATACAACATGCTCAAAATGCGAGACAAGTACCTACATACAAACTGCCTAGCCGCCCTGGCTAACATGTCATCGCAGTTCCGCAACCTGCACCCGTACGTTAGCCAACGACTGATATCTCTGTTAGAAACCCTAGCCAAAAAATACCACAGACTTATCGAGCTTGCAAAGACTGAAAAAGAACGCAAAGACTCTGAAGTCGTCGTATCTGTGAAGGACTCTGCTGACGTCGAACAGGACCTTACGGTGCTAGAGGAGGTGTTGCGGATGGTATTGGAGATTCTCAACTCGTGCTTATCGACGCAGCTGGCCAACAATCCTAACCTCATTTACACGTTTCTATATAACAGGCACACATTCGAGTTGTTCAAGAACGACGTCGTGTTCCAGGACATTATACATAACTTGGATATTATCATTAAATATTTTTCGGAATTGCTGCATGAGAAGTCCAGAGAGCACGAAGTCGATGCCCATCAGGTGCTGTTGGTAATTCAGCAAGGTGCTAGGAACTGGCCAAAGGATAAATTAACGGTAAGGACAATTGGAGAATTATTATTTCTCTCAGATCTATGTGCTTGGATTGAACAATTGATTTAGGCACGTTAATACTTTTAATTGTTTGAACTCTGAAATGAATGTGCCTAGATAGATGTGTAATAATCGAGTGGGTAGCTATAATGTAAATTCCAGATGTTTCTGGCAAATATGTTCTCGGGATTAACATTTATTATTCACCCTTCATGGTTTATGACTTTAACCATGAGTTTGTGTAACTTGTGGTCTGTGAAATGTTTTATGTTAATTTCTGCACATGTACCATAATATATATCACAAGATGTAAATAGGGTTTCCAATGCTGCTGTTTTGTTGGTATGGTTTACATTGCTCCTATTATTCCCAAACAAGCAAGTATTTGCAGCCTACTAAATTTATTAATAGCACTGGCTTATTTTATCTTTGACCACCAAACCAAAGAACTTTATGTTATAATCAATCGTGAACTGTTGAGTATAGCCAATACATTATGTATGGTTTCAGCTTTCATGTTTTCCCATAAGTATCTTTGGCCAGCATCAGTGCTACCTTCACCTTTTTTTCAACTTGTTAAGCGTTGATTTCAGCTCAGTTTAGGATATTACAACTCAACTTTATTAATAAGTATTCACTGTTTAGCTAACGAAGTTCTCTCTTCCTATTAAATTTGATACCAAACTAATTGATGAAGTAAGCGTAATTGTGTGACCAGATGTTATTATGTAAGGTTATGGCACATTTACTTTTTCAGAGAAAACTTTTGGCCTGGTTTTACTAGCACTGAATTCGACTTAGTTTTTGATGTAGAAAGCTAAAATTTCTTGGTGGGCTTTGTCAAGATTTGAAATTACTTCCGGCTGGTAAAGATATCGAGCCGATGTTTGAGCATCTGCATTGGAAGATAAAACTAGTGTTAACTTTGGTGTATCCCAGGGCTCGGTCCTAAGATCACTACTGTTTCTGGTATAGATGTAAATAACCTGTAAAATATAGTATATTGTCACGATATTACTATAATTACTTCAACACAAAGTAATGAAAATTTTATTCATAATATAATATACAGAATGATAATATTAGTGTTTCTATAACCTATTCTTATGAATAAACTAAAAAATCCTTTAGCAGATAATCATGTATTAAGGTATTGAGTTAATGAAACAAGATAAAATAATTCAACGCTCTTTTAAACAACTAAATATTTATATTCAATTGTATCTACTAGTATAATAAAGAAGAAAATAATACAAATCATGAAATTATGAAACAGCAAAAATTAATTGGCGCTCCGGAGCGACTTCATTGATTCCATTTGCTTTTTCAGCTGCAGGAAAACCTGGAAAAACCTGCAGCACCACATCATCTGAAGATCTTGATTTGCCAATGCCCTGTCTTTCGTAAAACAAAATATAGGGTGTCTTCGGAGGCTCCAATAAATTCAAGACATCGCCAGAAAACTTAGTGACACGACTATTGTCAAACTTAAAACAGTCAGTTTTGTCTTTTACCAAATATTATTTTGAAAATCATTAGCCAATGAATTAATTTTTTGTATCAATCAAATTTTCGAAAGAACGTGTTTGTCATATATTAAATCAACGTTGGGTGCCGCGTTTGCTCACGTTAGACTAAAAACGTGTTCGAATGAATACTTCCAAAGCTCTGTTGGCGCAATAAATCGAGTTTTGACATCTATTAATTAATTAATTAATGTAGACGAAACTTGGATACAGCATCACACGCCCGAACCAAAAATACAGTTCAAACAGTGGACTGCAAAGGGAAAACCAGCAGTTTTTATCCATTCTTTCTTTTTTCTTTTTCTATAAAAATCTGTATCGATGAAATCCTATCAGAAGTGATCTTGAACACTCTTTCCAGCTAAAATTCTTAGAGACTTATCTAGACTCTTTGAACTGAATGAGAATTTGTAGCCTAATAAAGAATAATATGGCTTATATACAATATAAGCTATATGGACAATTGCCGACCTATTTTCATTCAAAAGAAAATTGTTACAGAAGCTTCCATTTTTATTTTTCTCTGGCATAAAATGGATCTATTAATAACCCCTTTTCCACACCAAGACAAAAGTACTGTGTTTGATGCACATTCCACTATTAGCATCATTAGGAGATATTTTAGTCATTTGAGATTTCTGAGAGCATGAATCCATTTCTTCTGAAAATTCCTCAACAAGAAATGGCATTATACTTTCACTGTCGTTGAACATTGAAATTACATCAAAGTTACTTTTTTTTATTTAGTTTGTGCTACAAATGTTCGTTATGAAATTGAAACAGATATCATTCATAGGAACACTACACAATGTGATATACAGGGTGTAACTGAATAAATGTAAAACATTTAAGGAGGTGATTCCTCATTGAAAAAAAAGATAGGGATTTTCATATAAAGAAACTTCATTGGAACATCCCTTGTTAAAATACAGCCCCATAAAGGGGGTACATAAAATTTGTATAACAATTTTTTTCACAAGCACTGAAGAAGTTACAATATTGAAATTAACCTGACTTTTTGTACTACCAAAAAGACACCTAGCCAGTAATTTATTTGGTTCACCCCATGGTTGTAAGGGGTGGAAAACGCAGCCCCTAAATTGTATTTCCAATGTAACTCTTTGTCTTATTATTTGTTTACCATTTAAAAATTTATTTCCGATAACCTGTTTCGTTCTTAACAAAAGATGTCTCTTGGGTTTTTTGCCCAAAATAAACCAGTTCGCAGCAAAAAATTGTTTTACGAACAACTACAGAGATACATTGTCATAAACGCGAACTGGATTTATTGTTATTTTGAAGTTAGTACCCGAATTAAACGATTAAAGGGTAATATACAAAACTAATTTATTAATAACAATTCACACAACATGTAGAAATCATAGTAAATGGAAAAATTAAAAAAATTGTTATAAAAATTTTATGTACCATTTAAGGGGATGTATCTTAACAAGGGATGCTCCAATGAAATTTCTTTATATGAAAGATCCTATCTTTTTTTCGATGAGGAATCACCTCCTTAACTGTTTTACACTTATTTAGTTACACCCTGTATAAATGGGTATTGATATAAAATGTCATCCACATCCACACTGGGGAGTCTCACAAAAATGAGAAACCCCCAAACCCTCTTATTTCATTCCTCAATGATATGAATGATATATGAATCCATATCGGACATAGCACACAAGTAAGGGGCAAACCATAGACAAAATATCAAAATAATTTGTAAATTGTGCTTTGTATTTCATTTTCAATTTACAGTAAACTAGGATTTGATTCAATAAGTAATTTAATTTTCAGAACCCATGAGTTTGAATTACACAATCAAAAATATAATTTTACTATTTGACGATGTATGTCTGCAATGGTGAGGAATAATACTCTGAAACTTTTTGTGAAAATTGTTTAATTATTATTAGTGTTGTTAATTTTCATCAAGTGACGGACCAGTCCATTCATAATTACTTTAATAAAACTTTGTGAGGATTATTACCATTTTAATTTTTTCAGAAATTTCCTGATCTCAAGTTCAAATACGTTGAAGAAGACCAACCCGAAGACTTCTTCATTCCTTATGTGTGGGCCCTTGTTGGACAGCAGTCGGTTTTGAATTGGTCTAATGACACATTGTCCGTTTTAACAAGTATTTGCTAACGATTCCAAAAATAACATGATATAAATAATGTAAATATGTTAAATAAATTTTAATTTATAGTTACTTGTAATTATAATACCCAGAAATATTTATAACAAAATTGTTATGTATTATTAATTTTTTAATAAAAGTATGTTTTTTCCCAAGTGGTTGTTCCGATAAAAACAAATGATTGTTGATACGTCTATTTTTCATAACGAAACTCAGGGTAACATTTCTTTTGAATTATAATTGAATGGGTAAAAACTATTTACAAATTTGTAATAATTTTTTCCACTGTATTGTATCCACTGATTATGGAAAGCATTTCTATCATTTTTTAAATGTGGTTGACAAACTTGTAGAGACTTGAACATTCATTGTAAAAAAGTATTAAAGGTTATATACTGATTGATTGAAATATTAAAAAAATACTACCACCAAAATATTCGGATGAATTAGCCGAAAAAAAAACGACAATTATATAAAAAAGAGAATGAAATAAACAAGTATTCTGTGTTTACTAAGGTTGAATCCAACTACCAGGTCCCTTTTGAACGCGAGAAACATTATTGAATAAGAACGCAAATTTGAGAAGAAAATAAATGATCTGAAATATGACCGTGTTAGGAATCACACGTTAAAAGGTAAGACCTCGTTAGTCCTTAGCTCGCACAAGTTTCTCAACTTCAGAAAGTTGTCGTTCGTATGGGGGCGACAGCTGATTAACGGAAAAACGGATTTTAAACAGAACAGATTCTACAGTCTGGAAGACCGATGACAACTGACAAAACAACCGCCATCACTATCATTAATTCACATTCATTTCCAATATATCACGTTGGTGTTGAGGCTGAAAACACAGTCTATCACACCATCGACCTGAGTTAAATTCTCACACCGGTCGTTTTTTTTTCAGCTGCCGAGAAACTGGGACTACGTTACTGGTGCGCAACAAGAAGGCTTCAGGGGTGAAGTCCTAAGGTGGCCCAAGGGTTGAGGCAAAGTCCCAAGGGGTGAGGCGAAGTCCCATGGGGCCCAAGTCCACGCTATCTTTGAATCTCTTTGATAGTCATTCCAACATTGTCTGCATGGACTGTCACACGTTTATCTCTCCCACTCACTAATATCTCTTTCTGAAACACATACCAATAATGCGCGACCTTAAAGTAAAATTTTTGGGATACCTCATCCTAGTTTGAGGACTAATTCGAGAGCTGAATCGAGGGCCAAATCGAGGTCCTATCTCGAGGCCCAAATCGAAGTTCAAAAATGTTTTGAGAATATTTGTCGTAAAATTTCTGAAGGAATGCCTCATCCTGATTCGAGGACCGATTAGAAGTCCAAGTTGAGGTCCTATTTCAAAACCCAAATATTTTTTTAAGGTATTCAACGTAAAATTTTTGGAGGGGCATTCCTGGGTCTTATCTAGAGTACGTTTCTAATAATATTTCGTAACGGTATTCTTCTGGGCGCCTATATTTGTACACACGAATGTAAACGCCCACCCTTTCCTGTCCACATCATTAAGATGTCTCCTGCAGGAGACACGCAAAGAGTCGGTGGGTCGTTTTAATTTTCTCTTCTAGGATTAGTCCTAGCGGAATTACTAATACTTCGATAGACGGGATATTCCGCTACCTTATGTCCTGTCTTCTTGCATTCATAACATAAACCTCGCTCCCTTAAACAATCCAATACATGTGAATGGAAACATGTAAGGTCCGAAAATAACCCGGCAGATATAATATCAAGAGGTGTGAACCCTAACAAGCTCTATTCTCAAAAAAAGTGGTAGCACGGACCTGCATTTTTACTTGAAGAATAGAAGTTTCTATAGCCATTCTTCAGACATGACAAAAGACATTCCTAAAATGAAACCATCGACTATGTTTCTAATATCTACAAATGAAAATCGAAACACAGCTATATTTGAAAGATTCTCGACTCTCGTAAAATTGCAACGCGTAATAGCTTATTGCATTCGGTTCAAGACAAACGCATTAACAAAATGCAAGTCTCACGGTAGAAGAGCTCAGCTACTCTTTGAATTATTGATCCGAATTGCTCAAGAATCAGTATTCACAAGAAATTCGTTTATGCAAGTCATCGCGATCACTACCATCTAACAGTAAACTTATGAGTATCAATCCATTCATAGATTCAAACTATCTACTTAGGGTTGGAAAAGGAATAAGACATGCACACGTAGACTTCTCACAAAAGCGCCCAATTATTTCACCTGAAAATATATATATATTAAATATGTTACAAGCTTTGTAGTAGAACATGACCAATTGATGGTGAACATTTGATTAAAAAGGTAGTCAAATCCTGTGTTAAATGTTTTAGAGTGAATCCCGTTTCATCAAGGTTCCTCATGGAAGATTTGCCAAGTGATTCATTCCCAGTAGACAATTCTCTAAATGCGGCATAGACTACGCCGGTCCCATACTTGTGAAAAAAGGACGCTGCGCCGATCAAAATTAGTAAAGGCATACATAACTATATTTGTTTGTTTCTCAACACTTGCAATTCATATAGAACTAGTTGAAGACTTAACAATAGATAGCTTCCTGAATGCACTGAACGCTAGACGTGGAAAACCCTAGACATTATTCTCAGGCAATGGCTCAATTTTTGTCGGAGCAAATAATTATTTCATAGAACTATATAAATTATTAGTAGACCAAGGTCGCGAAGAAAGAAATCGAATAATTTCTATCTCAGAATAGGATCAAGTGATCATTTATACCCGCAAATTACCCACATATGGGGGTATTTGGGAAGCTGCCGTAAAATCCAAAGTTTCATTTGAGACGAATTTTAGGTATAGCTTCAGTCACCTATGAAGAAATGTACAACATCTTGACTCAGATCGAGGCTTGCCTCAACTCCCGACCTTTGTCACCTCTTTCCAACGATCCAAACGACTACCTACCACTTACTTCTGCTCATTTTTTATTTGGCGACTCACTAGCTGCAGCTCCACAATCTGACATTCAGCAAAGAAGTAAGTGGCAAACAATTTCATTGAAACCCATGGTAGGTGATTCAGTTATCCTAAAGGAGGATAATGTTCACCTCTATGTTGGCCAATGGCACGTATTGTTCAGCTGCATCCGGTGAAAGATCAAGTGACACGAGTAGTTTCAGTGCAATTACCAAGTTATGGTGTTTTCAAACGCTCGCGAAGCAAAATATGTGTCTCACCTTCAGAAAATGACTAAAATTGAATATCATTAGTGACATTTCATATAAAGGATTTTAAGTTGATGAACATCCAGATACATAAAAATCTTTGTATATTATTCATTTATCATTCATTCATATGTGAGCGGCATATAATTGATGGTAGCATGGTTGGTTGACGTGGGTGGTTTGCTCGACTCTTCGACCGCTTTGTGAAACGGTGTTTCGAACCGCAAGGCCGGACGATCAATTTTCACTTCCAATCGTCCAAGCCGTGTGTGTAATTTCTAATCACAGGCTGAACAGTGAGACCTCGTTAGTCCTCAGCACGCATAATTTTCGACTTTTGAGAGTAGTCGTTCGTAGGGGAGCGACAGGTGGTTAACGGAAAAACAGATTTTAACATCAGAAATAATCCAGTGAAATACCGTGTACTCTCAAACAATGAGTAGGTTCATCATTATCATTTTGCCATATACATTCGTGAAATAATCAAGTAAAACCACAATAAAGATATCGTGTTTGAAGGAAATCGCTTTATTCTCTTTAGATTACTCACACAATGTTCGAATTAACAGGGATTGGATTCTACGAGTTCTACTTCCAGTGAATCGATAATAAAGCATGATACTCAACTTCATATCATATCATGGGTGACATACGATAGAAAGTCGTCTGTTCATTTCATTTATTCATTTCATTTATTTATTTGCCATTGAGGTACAGTATGTACATATGGTATGTCAACAACTCAAAATTATTATATATATATATAGAA
>WOGP01009264.1:0-10821 GCA_015342065.1 Leptinotarsa undecemlineata | reverse complement strand
TCTCTTTTCAACGCATCATTGATGTAATTACGTAAATCGACATAATATTTCCTATTAGCAGGTGTTCTATTTTTCAAATATTTGGCATGGGCCCTATCTCTAATGCGCATCATTAGTTTGAGGTTGTATGTTATATAAGGAAGACTTCTATATTTTTTACTTTATCTTTTCATCTTATCCACTTTATTTTTGGTATTTAAAGCGGATATGTGATGTGTTAGAATCCTACTTGGTTGGTCAGAACAATAGTATGAAAGAACTCCAACATTACAATAATTCGTTGTTCCCCGATCGTGAATCACCTAATCGACGTTTTTGCTGTGCTTCATCGTCGATTCAGGAACAATGAAAAAGTTTTTGAGAAGAGGAGAACTAAAAAACGTTATGTAATATTTGAAGATACAGAAATTGGCATTTTAGCATACTTTGAGGTAAATCCAAATAATTCCATCAGAGATTTATTTAGAAAAATAGCTGTTCTACCGTCTGTTATTCAACGAATTCTGAAGAAACATAAGATTTCTTTTTATAGAGTTACAAACCTGGGAGATGATTGGGATTTTGTCGGTGGTTTACGAATAAAAGCAGACAAGATTCTAACTTCTATATTTTCAAATTTTGAAAAGAATTGAATTTTTCGAGTAGACTTAATTCATTTCTAGTCTATCCCCACAATCCGCAAAGACGATTTAGTATTAATGTTTGGTGTGGTCTATTCAGAAGCAGAATTATCGCTCCATTTTTCTACCATGGTTCTTCGAACGGACCCCCGTTACATTAATCTATCAACAAGAGTGTGATTAATAAGAGTATGAAGAGTTTTTCGGTTATTCCGATCTTGGTGCTCGTCAGGTAATCTATTTTCAGCAAGATGGAGCACCAGCACTTAATTTGAGTGGCTTAGAAATAATGTTGCGAGACTATTTTGGAAACAGATGGATTGCTACAAACGGTCCTGTCTGGTGGTCTTCTCGTTTACCAGACATATCACCTATAGATTTTAATTTGTGTGGATTTCTGAAAAATGGGGTGTATGAAATGAAACATAATAATGTGAATGAACTGAAAATTATATTGAAACTCTAATTATTAGAATTGATGACCGAATTGTGATGAAAGCAACCCGTAGTATCAAGTGAAGGGCCCAAATATATGTTCAACAAAAAGGCGGCGTTTTTATATATTCACACGATATTTTATAGCTCTTTATTCGCCAAAATCTTTTGTTTTACAAGTGAAGGAAATAAATATTTCCACATAAGTCGCTCATTTTCATATTCCTTCATACGAAGGAATATGACATGAGCATTGTTGTTGAGACTGTTATTAGAAATCGAAATGCATGATACAATATAGAGTGTTTAATTTGAGAAAATAACATTTTATGAAATATTTTCAAAACGCCACTGTCAATTTTTTTGTTTTCGCCATCGAGAAGGACATTAAAAATGCTACTAATTTGTCCGTTTAGCCAAATTCGTAGCATTATTAATAAGGGGGTTGACAATGGTGCCGACCTAATTTGGAACATCCTGTATATTGTTTTACAATTTTTCAGTATCACAATAAATACAAAATATTAAGTGATCTCAACCTTTTGTCAGGAGATTATGTTCCGAGGATCACCTTCCATAAGCGGTGATAGTTTTACGTTACATGCTCATTGTCAACAGTATATGTAGACCGCCCACTGAACACTGAGTCATGTGAAGAGAGGTGAGAGAATCGTTTGTCTGAGACACAACTGGGAGTAAGGAGAAAGAGAAAGCAGACATACTGATGCTGTTATGTTTTACGTTACCAAGCGGTTTACCCTCGCATAGAAAGTTATCACTTCAAAAATGATTTTCTCTATTCAGTTTGTATTCCAAACACTCGTTATAGAATTGAATCAGATATCATTCATAGGACTGCTACACAATATATTATATGAAAGAGGTGAATTTTCTTTTATGTGGAATACATAAATGGAATACAATGGTGGACATCCGATGTTTCGTCAAATGTTTTGGACTTGACAATAACGAAAGTTAACAAAAAACAAATAGCCGTTAATAATGATTACGATGGCAGTTCTAATACATTCTTTATTATCATCAAAAAAGTTATACAGCCAAGCTTTGAAGTTTTCCCCTACAAATATTTCAGATTTTCTTGTCAACAAAGGTGTAAATATTGCTTTCAAAACCAACAACAACTTAGGCATTCACATTAAGAATAACAATGATGAAAGTTCTGTATCCGAAAAATCGGGAGTGTATAAATTATCATGTGGGTCAAGTCCGATGTTATATACAGGTCAAACTGGATTAACGTGCAAAGCCCGCATAACGAAAGACAAAAATAGACAGAATGGAAAAATAAATTACACATATGCAATTCATTCAATCACAGAGGGAAATATGAGTTCAACCATGGTATATTATAGAAAACAGCAAGTGTAGAATATTTCAATCGTATCCTGAGGTTCCTGATAACTTTAATATTCCACTTTGAAATTTTGTATTATTGTCTTTTTGAGAAACTTCAGTCATGCTGAATGATATGTTTTCAATATGAGAAAATGAATAATATTTGATTCTTCCATGTACATGACAATTAGCCATACTATTTGTGGTAAAAATAATTTTGAACCAGTTTTTTTATTCTAATCTATCGAGTTGTCGAGCATTTCTCCTTTCTCAATCATCCGGAGGATCGATGGAAGAATGACTTCCAATAATTACTGTAAAAAATTCAGTGGAGTTATGTGAATAACTTTGAGCAAAATACCGTTTTTTACAACCATCCGAAGTGAGTTAATGCTAATTCAGTTTTATTTCAGACTTGAAACTCACTGAAAATGCAGAAAAGAAAAGGTTTCGGGTATGTTACGTTCAAAGCAACCTCGTTCTAAATGTTGATTCTTTTTTAAACCAAGTTGTTCATCTTTGTTTATGCGAGAAGACAAGTTTGAAAAACGAACTCTCTTGATGGAAATTCAAAGCCATGCACATGTTCAGGTCATTCGACAACAGAAGTTCCAGTTCGCCTCTTTTTCAAATTCAAATACATCCACCTCCAACTTGTAACATGCGACGAACATCTAAAAATATAATTTATAGTTCGCCCAAAGAAGCCTAAAAAGTCCAATACAAGCTCTAGAGGGGTCCAATTGTATTGATTTTAATTCAAAAAACAATAACCTAAAACTTCGAATTTATATTCCATTGTTCCCCAAGTAGTACAACATCTGTTTCCCGAAAGCATTAACATATGTTTTGTCGCTGAAGAAATTTGAATTCTCGCAGGATGTAATGGAATTTCTTTCTGAGTTTTTAGTTGCATTCTAGTTATGTTACTCGTTCAATGATTGTTGTTATTATTAGAAAATTAATTCCGAGCTGTATGTTGAATTATATATTGCGAAAATGTGAAAAAAATGAATCTCGCGATATAACTCATTAGCCGGAGTGATTCCTGGGATAAATTTCAGAGGTTAGATGAATATTAATGAAATTTAACTTTTCAATTTAATCAGATGACGAGTATGTGGTACATAATTCCAAAATGTGAAATCACGAGGCCTTTTCATCATGACGAGCGCAAGCGTAGCCGTCATACTGAAATGGCAAACATACGAGGGAGGAACGTAAACGAGAAGATAATCTCGCCCCCATTAGATACGTTTTTGAAGCCATTGTTAAACATTTTCAGAAATGTTATTCCATCGGGCAATATTCCACCATCGATGAAATGTTGTTAGCTTTTCGAGGTCGTTGCAGCTTCAGGATGTACATTCTCAACAAGCCTACCCGATATGGGTTGAAAGTTTTTTCATTAGCCGATGCTCGAACGTTTCACACTCTGAACCTAGAAATTTATGCAGGTAAGCAGCCAGAAGGTCCGTACAGAGTGAGCAACACAGCCTATGATGTAGTTGAAAGAACTGTTAAACCGATTACGAAATCAAACCGAAACATTACCATGGACAATTGGTTCAATTCGGTGGAATGTGCTGAAAATTTACTAGTGACCCATAAATTGACGGTTGTTGGTACTATGCGGAAAAATAAGCGGCAAATACCAAAAGAATTCATCTCTATTGCAAGACCAGAGAAGTCAAGTATGTTTGGGTTTACTGAAAATATGACCATTGTTTCCTATAAACCAAAAAAAAACAAACATGTTATTATTCTGTCTACGATGCACCATGACGACTCCATCGATGAAATCACTGGTGAAGATAATAAACCGGAAATTATCACTTTCTATAATACGACAAAATGTGGTGTTGATGTAGTGAATCAACTTTGTTACAAATATAGTGTTGCCAGAAACACCAAGAGATGGCCGATGGTTATTTTTTATAATTTATTTAACGTGTCTGCGATTAATGCTTTTATTATAAAAAGAAGTAATGACCCTTCATCACCGTCAGGAAAAGAGAGAAGGATATTCCTAAAACAGCTTGGAATTCAATTGATAATGGAGCACATATAAGAAAGAGTTACATCTTCGCATTTGACGAGAGAAATACGATACAAGGCTGCAAAAATTAGCGGTGTCCAGGTACCGGAACCAGTAGCTGTCGAGGGTAATAAACGAGGTCGTTGTAGCTTCTGTAGAGATCGCAAAACGCGTTTTCAATGCAAAATTTGAAAAAAAATATAAAATATATTTGTTTAGAACATTACAGATATGTATATCATGTGTGTGCTGACGAAATTTAAAACGTTTATTTTCTACAGGGTATTTAACATTTATGGACCAAAAAACATATATTTGTTATTTATTATTATTGCAGTTCTTTTCCAAAATTAAAACATTGGTTTTTTATCAAAAATACGAAGTAAAATGTTTATTTAGATGATGTGTAATGTATGCATAATAAAAATTTTTAATTAAAAATATATACAGTTTTCCTTCTGGGTCTGTAAGACCCGAGCCGTTCTTTTATGTATTAGAATTGCACCCGTGCACTGAAGGGTTAATCATTACCTCAGATAACTGAATTGAATGGATGAACGTTGATTGAAAGTAAAATTGGGGACACCTACTGCATCATAATGTACAAGATAGAAATCGTAATACACAGAAATTTACTCTATCATAACGTTAAACGATATAAATCGCAATTGATCATATAGTACAAGATAGAAACGTACAGCGGCATAATGTACAGCTTCATAACGTAATTCATCATAATATACTTCATTATAACGTACTTTTTCATAACGTACTCCGTCATAACGTAATTTGAAAAAATTTTTGAGTGTACTTACATATTTTGATGCGTAGATTACGAATCCGAAAGAAAAAAGCGGCGTTCAGAAAAGGGTGACTTTTCAGCCTTCTTTTTCACAAAATGAACTATTTAAAAACACAAACTTATTCACTAGGTCACCTTTTCACCTTATTCTTCCTTCTTTGACACTTTTCAGTTCAATAATCAACATTTTTCGAAAAAAAAAAAAAATTTAAAAATGTATGGAGCTGATTTTTGGTTACATATCTCTGTATTTACGTTTTTAAGGGTAATGACATGGTTGGTACGACTAATGCAGTCAATATTCCTAAAGTAATTCATATATTTTTTACCTTCATTCTTTAGATCGTAAATCGGTTTTTGGTGGTGTATTACGAATTTGAAATAATTGACGGTGGCAAATACCAACTGTTTTTTTCTGAAATGCCACTAGTAACTAACCTAGAAATAGAAGAATGTCACCAGGAGAAGCATTCGTTTTTAAATTATGTTTTTTATAAGAAAAATGTTGATTATTGGAGTGAAAAATGTCAATGAAGGAGGAATAAGGTGTAAAGGTGACCTAGTGAATGAATGTTTGTGTTTTTAAATAGTTTATTTTGTGAAAAAAAAAAGGCTGAAAAGTCGCCCTTTTATCAACTTTGAAGGGCTGTAACTTTGTAAATAAGGAAGAGCGCCGCTTTTTTCTTTCGGATTCGTAATCTACGCATCAAAATAAGTAAGTTCACTCAACAATTTTTTCAAAATCGTCGGGTGCCCTCAAAACGAAAATTTACCTTTTGTTTTCAATTTAAATCAAAACTAAAATTGTGTAAATACTTGTTTGTCTATTGATAATAAAAAAAATGTAGATCACAATGTTCTGAAGATATTTCAGTGACCTCTCAAGAGTGCTCACATAGCAAATGAGCTTTTTTCCTGAGAATAGTACAGCAAACGTGTCACGAGAGGCAGCACTAGTAGTAGGGACAAACCTAAACTATTCACATGTAAAACAGTGTTATTTACGTAATATTAATTAATTATTTTTTAAAAATATAAATCTGATATAAAAAATTATTTTGTGCTAGTATAATGCCAACAAAGCATTGCTGTTTTGCGAATTGCACGTCGGATAATCGATATCCGGAAGAAAACGTGTTTTACACCATTTTATAAAACCTCATAATAATGAGTTTAGATGTGAGAAATGGATACATGCTTCGAGGAGAGTGGATTTAACAGTGAAAAAATAAATAAATATTCATATGTATAATCTAAACATGAAATGAATAGTACATTTTTCTTAGTTGATTACCATTGATTAGAATGAGATAAAACCTCAATCGTTTATTAAATTATATTCATTTATTACATTTAATTAAATTTATTTCATTACCATCTATATTTGATTTATTCTTATTTCACTCGGAAATAAATCTGAAATTCATAATTATTTTAAATTTCTTTTATTACAGTTTCAATTCACCGCTACTCTTTGACTAGAGTTTATATACAAACCTGTCTACTAATTCACTTTTTTCCAGTTACTTTTAAATTACGGCATGCAAGCCAACGTTTTGATGTTACAACATTGTTATCCTTTACATTTGCAAATTTTAGTTTTTCTCCAGAAATATTTTCTTCTGTTAAAAACATTCTTTTTTAATTGTACTTTATCATATGTTTATATTAGGATTAGGCAGTGTTTGTCCCTACCGAACTACTAGCTAGTGAGTGATTTTTCGTACTTCAGGAAAAAGGTTAATTCCAAGATGTCGAATGAAATATAAATAGCTTGCGAATCAAAACAAAACATTATCTAAAATATTAGTGTTGGTTTCACTTATGAGTTTCTTTTCCAGAAATGTATTTTTCCAAACAGAACTTTTTTTGGCAAAAAATCGATTTAATTTTTTTTATCTCAGATCTTTTGAAAACTTGTGCCGAATTACATTTTCCAATATCTATTCAAACAAGTGTGTTTTGGAAAATGATTTTTTAATTTTTTAAATTTCCCGCCAAACACAAAAATACTAACTGCATTGTATAACGTTTTTGGGGTTTCTTCTAAAGCAGAAGCGATTGGTCGTATCTATATTTTGTCAAAATTCATAAATAAAGAAAATTTTCATATGATGCGAACTTTTTGCCGGTCTCTGCATGAGACATAAGAAAGTAGGTCATCAGTTGATTGCTGGTGAAGAAAACCATATTGTCGATCATTCACAATTCCTGAACGTTCTACATATTTCATGAGCTCGATGTTTCATAACCTTCGAGATAACAGACAATAGTGCGACAAGCCTGTAGTTTCTTGGTAGGGTCTTTTTTTTGGCCTGGTTGTATTATTGCAATTTTTCAATTGGACGGAAATACCACCGAATCGTAAGAGAGGTTGATAACTTGCAAGGCACTGTTGTTAGTTCAGAGCTGGGGTGGGATTATCAACACTATACGAGAACTCTCATAATCCGAAAAACGCTGTGGTTTCCTAATTGCTCGAATGGAAATGAATGTCGAATCACATCAAACTCGCTATGGATCGAGTGTCCCTAATCCCACCTTAGGTCTAAAAGACATTGAATACATATTATAATCATAATCAAACTACAGATCAGAGAAGATTCTTTATCAGTTAGAGATCAAGTCATCATTGTCATTGATGACAATGGTTCAATTCTGAAAACATCTTCAACATAATCTGGAACAACATCGAATTCAAACACAACTGCTAATCAATAACATTATTACATTAGATTCAATAATAAACAAAAAAAAATGTTTATCTATCAGACATTTATTTCTAAAACATTAACATTGAATAAGGCAAAATATGTTATTTGTCATTTGAAAAGGCATTACAATTTTATATTCAAGTAGAGCCGTATTATTGAATATTTTCAACTCTTGTGGTTCAACGGACCTCCAAAGGACCTCTCTGTGAATTGAGTTCCGGAGCGGGTCTACAGAGGAGATGAATGTCGAGTTTACGACTCCAAACGACCTCCCGGTAAATTTAGTTCAGGAGCTAGTCTGCAGATGAGATGGATGTCGAATTTGAGACTCCAACTGAGCTCCCTGTGAATTCAATCCAGAAGTGAGTCTACAGAGGAGATGGATGTCGAGTTTACGACTCCAATTGACCTCCCTGTGAAGTTATCTCAGGAGCGGGTCTACAGAGAAGATGGTTGTCGAGTTTACCACTCCAACTGACCTCCATATAAATTTAATTCAGGAGCGAGTCTACAGAGGAGATGGATGTCGAATTGAGCACTCCAACTGGCCTTCCTGTGAATTTAGTTCAGGAGCGAGTCTACAGAGGAGATGGATGTCGAGTTTACGACTCCAAGTGACATTCCTGTTAATTTAATTAAGGAGCGAGTATACAGAGGAGATGGATGTCGAGTTTACGACTTCAACTGACCTCCCTGTGAATTTGGCCCAGGAGTGAGTCTACAGAGAAGATGGTTGTCGAGTTTATTACTCCAACTGACCTCCCTGTAAATTTAGTTCAGAAGCGAGTCTACAGAGGAGACTGATGTCGAGTTTACGACTCCAACTGACCTCCTTGTAAATTTAGCCCAGGAGCGAGTCTACAGAGAAAATGGTTGTCTAGTTTACTACTCGAACGGACCTCACTGTTAATTCAGTTCAGGAGCGAGTCTACAGAGGAGATGGATATCAAGTTTAGGACTCCAAATGGCCTGCCTGTTGATTTAATTCAGGAGCGAGTATACAGAGAAAATGGATGTCGAGTTTACGACTCCAACTGACCTCCCTGTAAATTTAGCCCAGGAGCGAGTCTACAGAGAAAATGGTTGTCGAGTTTACGACTCCAACTGACCTCTCTGTAAATTTAGTTCAGAAGCGAGTCTACAGGAGATACTGATGTCGAGTTTACGACTCCAACTGACCTTCCTGTTGATTTGATTCAGTAGGGAGTATACAGAGGAGATGGATGTCGAATTTACGACTCCAACTGACCTCCCTATGAATTTAGCCCAGGAGCGAGTCTACAGAGAAGATGGTTGTCTAGTTTACTACTCCAACGGACCTCACTGTAAATTCAGTTCAGGAGCGAGTCTACAGAGGAGATGGATATCAAGTTTACGACTCCAACTGGCCTCCCTGTATATTTAGTTCAGGAACGAGAGCTGCTGGTTACGCATAATCTGCCTCAGGTGGGGGAACTAACCCCCATGAGCAGGTTAGCAAACGTTTGCGCTCAAGTGAGGTTTCATCAAAACCAGAGGTGAAAAAGCCCTGCAAGGCATCTTCAAGTGTAGCTGACGTTCAAAAACCCTCATATGGAAAGTGTATCCTGGTGGAAATTTCGCAACTTTCTTATCCGACGACGATTAACAGAGCACATATTTTATGCCTTCCCCGCTGGATACCAAATCAGTACTTCAGAATTCGGCAGAGCCGTACTCTCACCATCTGACCTGAAATACCACTCACCATACAAACTAATCGGCGTAGTTAAGGAGCTGGGTTTGTTTTTACGAGTGAGAATAGGTGTGAGCCACAATAAAACCTTGCGGGTTGCAGTGAAGGGTCGAATTGACCCACTTACTTTCGACCTATCCTTAACCTATACATCTATTTACAGTGTTTTTTATGCAATCATCAGGATAGGTGGATATTGTAATAAATTACTCCTCATGATCAGCAATACAGGGATCAAAAATTCCTGTTTCACAGATAGAATGATCCAGATCAGGAAAAATGTTATCAATGCAATTAGAAGACCACGCAGAAATCCTCGTTAGTAAATCAATTTTAGGTTTGAGATTAAGAGATTTACATAAGTTAAGCCAGTATTCTGTCAGTATTTGCGTTTTTTATGTTAAAATTGAAATCTCCAGCTGAAATTATAATTTTGTATTTACCTGTTATTGAAGTTAAAAGTTATTCAACTTTGTGAAAATATAGTTCAAATCCTCCCGGCAATGAAGATCTATAGGATATAATAAGAACTTTTTTTATCTTTCTGATCTCTAGAGCACAAATTTCGGCATGCTGTTTAACAAAGAAAAGTTTCAAGGATAGAGGAAAACACTCCACATCATCATATGCAAAAATTGCTACTTCACCGTGTTTCACATTTCCCTACAAAAATAAGACTCGAAACATAATCAATAAAATTCAGTTACTTCAAACAATTTGTATTTAGCCAGTGTTCACTAATGCACAAGAAATCAAAATTAAATATAAATCATATTATATTCAACAAATATAATTACAGTTATTCTACATTTTTTCGCTCAAGATTTCTGCCTGATTCCTGCCAATAACTAAATATCTCATATATTTCGGTGAATCAAGCATAAAATAGAAAACATCATCAGAAGCAAAGGAATCGAAACAACTATTTAATTATTTATATCGAATTAGAGAAAATTGATTTAGAAGTGATATTATTTCAAGTGGAAATGAAAATCAAAAGATTTTTGAATATAAAGAAAAAATATTTTACTATGTATTAGCTGCGATACATAACTAATACTGAAACCGTGCAGTGTAGATAGATAGATAAATATACTTTATTTCCCAAGAATAAATTCTCATTGACAAAGTGTGACAAAAAA
>WOGP01009263.1:0-10821 GCA_015342065.1 Leptinotarsa undecemlineata | reverse complement strand
ACCCGAAACAAAAGTACACACTGTATCTGATTCCATTTTTTATTACGAATTCAACGATGTATCACATGCCATTGTTTTCTTTTTAGTTTGAAGGAAAATTACATTTTTTTTTCAACGGTTAGAAAACCTTATGCTACTTCGTTAGACAAGTTTTCTGAATCTGTACCGATTTTTTTTTTGGAAAATAGGGCAAAACGTTTCTGAGTAATTAGCAGTTTTCTATTCATATCAATAATCTTAATAAACGACAAATATTATAATTTGAAACTCATTCCAGTTTATTACCACGAATGCTCAAAATAGTCACGATACACTTCCTAACAACATTGAATTTTAGCAAAATATTCCTTTCTAATTGGTTTGGAATCCATAGAAATATCAAGGTCACATATTTATATTATCTTTTTTTAATTTTTTACATTCACGAACTCATTCATATTTTTTATGGTTATTTCCATTGTTTTTTATAATTATTATATTTTTATATATTCAAATAATTTTCTGTTAACAGTAGACTTCTTTGTTGTAGAGATTACAAAGGTAGTAGAAAGTTTTTCAGAAATAATATACATGAAGTGTTTCTGAATGTACTGCGGTTGCAGAATATACACTTTTGATTTCATGTATCCTCTCTGAAACTTTTAAAGTCATCATATCAGGTGATCCAGCGGGCCATTTTATGGAATCATGTCTATTTTCCTGTTTCGATACAAAAACTGATGCCTCATTACATCAACATTATGGGGGATTCGCGGGGGAGTTCGCATTGAGTCATCTGATGAACACTGCAAGACATTTTTGGTTTCCACAAACTTTATCCAAAACTAGATAACGGTTAGAATACCATTTCGATACAGGAATGTTAGATCTATTTTCAACAATGATAAACCTGAGAAGACTTTTGAATAAAATTTATGTTTATTCACAATAACGGAATAGAACCTGACGTATTCAAAATGCACTTTTTAATTTCAAGAAGATTCAAAAGTGGTTTATAAAATCCTCAGCTACTATTGGTGATTACCACCTTTCGTAACAATTCATTGAACGAACTGAAATTAGTATACTAACTCATTTTCGAAAATAACACTTCGAGATACTTATGGGCAACCTGAATCGTCTTAAAGAGTAATTTACAATGGATAATTCGAAATGAATAGACATTATTATCATCACACAACTTACCGTTATGTCAGTATATTATTGGTTTAAAATAATTGAAATTTTTTAACTCCAATAAAACTAAACAAAACTTACAGGTCTAACATTTTTCGAAGAAGATAAAAATCACATCCAATTTCTGTCACAACAATAAAAGAAGACGACTAGTCGTAAGCAACTCGTATAGCAAAAAGCAACTGACGTCGGGAACAACTGGAAAATAACCCCGATGCTCGACAAAAGCTCTTTCACACAGCGCCGTTTTGGCCAAGCAGTGGCGTAGGCAAAAATAAAAAATATATGACAGAAGTGTATTTTTACGGAGAAAAATTTGGGAAAAAAGTTTTGCTTATTCCACTATAAATATTTATAGGAGACTTCAACAAAATAAATCAATGAATAACAATATACACTATGGAGCAATATGTTAATTTATTCATAAGATTTTCGAAAATTCGAAAAAAAAATACTCGTCATGAAATAACTGACGGTTCTTACACATAAGTCAACTTTTAGTTATTTGTTTATTAAAAGTTTTTAGAAGTTGACGAGACAGGTATCGGTCATGGAAAACTCTTCACGAAGTTATAAGTGAAATCGTATTGATGTCAAATTGGATTCACCGAAATTATCTAATGTTTTTTGAACCATTTTCAATTTTGTATATCACAATGGAGAATATGAATGCCAAAAAGCGCTTTCAAAACATGCATATTTGGATAAAATATTTTTCATACCGGTAAATGCAAAACATTAAATTGTTTATTGGTTTTCTTTAGTCTAATTCACCATGAGGAATTATAAAAACGCCAAAATACAGAAGGTATTTCTTAAGATCTTGTATATTATCTCAAATAGTTTCTGTTGAAAACATACTAAAATCATAGTTCACTTTGTAAAGTAAAAGTTGACATTCCTATAGGCCACCAAATTATAAATAGTTTTGGACTACAAGGATCTACATAACTTCCGATAAATTTCTCAACATAAACAGTGCCACTAACAGACCAGAGCTGATACATTTTTCTAGAGAAGCTTTTTATCAATATCGTTAGCTAGTTGGTGTCAGTAAAAGACGAACTGTACACTGTACCGCCTATTTGTTCCTAACATTGTAGACCCCTCGACTTTAAGTTTTAATCAGGAATCAATGATTTCCAAGTATAACTTAGTAGGGAATTACCGCTGGTTCAAACATGGTCCCTTAGAAGAGAGTAAGCAATGGATTGTTTAGAATGGGCATGGACATTTGAATAGGCAAGTTCATACTTGTGATGCACTGTTTGATCTTCCTCTTGAAGATGATCAATTCGTGATCGAAACATGTGTCTAGGTGTTAAAATAATGGTTTGGTGTTGGAAAAAAACTCCAGTGATATTAAAGTTCATAATGAATTTTATATTACGTCAATCACCTTCAAACAAACATTAAAGTTCATAGTTCTCATTCCTGATTTCCCCCATGCCAAACTATCAGAGCATCCAAAAATCTAGTGACATATACCAGCTTCAAGTATTTCAGGAATATTTATTTTGAAATTAAGCGAGTTATTGAAGGAATTCGATTCAGGAGAGAAAATCCTAGTGTTACCATTTCAAATTAATTTTTATAAGGAATGAAATCAACTGAGAAGTACTTTTCTAGCTCGCTCTGAAAATACTTCGCGTTCTGATTTCTTTTAAATCTGCTTCTCTAAAGACTGTACAAGGCCTTTCAATCTTGAAGATGCAACCACTGTTGCCAGAGAAACATTGAGGTTTATTCGGACGGACGGGGGTCAATAATTCCAAAAATTCAAAAAGTTCTCTGTTTTTTTTATCTGTAATACTGACATGTCTCCTGATTTGTTTCCGTAATCAAGATTTTGGTATTCCCACAGTTTCATGACTGTTCCATGAAGTTGATCTATTAAGTGTAATTGAAAGGGTATTCGATAACCGGAGAGAAACATTTCAATATAAACTCAACACCAAAGATGCATCCCAAAGTTTTTAGATTTTCGATCACCTTTAAGTTGTTTGTTCAGGTTTCTTAAATGGAAGTATCATTATCATTTATTGTTTTCAAGATATACATTCTACAATAAATATAGTTTAAAAAACTAAAAAACACACTTTTAAAGAACATTGAAGTAAACAGTTAAAAATAATGTTTCTTTGAATAAGCTTAAAACAATAACGAACGAAAAATACTAGTATTATTGTGAAAACTTTTTAGTTCGATGTTCTTTAAAAGCGTGTTCTTCAGTTCTTTAAACTATATTTATTTTTCCTTTTTGAGTTTCGTATGCTATAAAAGCGTGTTTTTTAGTCTTTTTAAACTAGGTATATTTATTTCATCTAAACTTTAGATGTTTAGAAAAACGCTCATTGATATTTTCCGATTTCGGAGAGGGAGTCTGAAAATCAGCTACCAAGCCCAAGGCAGCAGGCGCGCAATGAGGGTTACAAATACGGCAGCAAGCGCGCGTGTTAATAAAAAAAATATTTTTTTCAAATGAAGAAATACATGTAAACTGAGTTCGCATTATATCAAGGAGGTTACGTACAGTGACATCTGCCTGCGAACAGATCAAGCAATAATGTCGATATATCAAGGACGTTACGTACAGCGCCATCTACCTGCTAATAGATTAAGCAAGGAGAGTAACAAACAAACATACATACATACAGGTGAAGCTAATAAAAGTGTGTTAAAAAGAAGTTTGGATTGTTTAGTAGTAATGAGTAATCAAAAACATAAAAATACACGCAATGACAGCAAAATGACAACTGCAAAATTCTAATAGCGTGTTGAACTTTTGGAGTATAACTTTGTGGACGATTTGAATACGAAAGTATAAGTGAAAAATAATTCGTTCAAAATTCTGGTAACTGTTACTAACAGACGCAAAAAGAGCAAACCTATATACGCCACTGAATCCAGTCGCCGTCTTTCCCGCCTTTTGCGGCCATCTCCGCCCCTCTGGCGCCCGGAGCGACCCTTCGCACACCCTTCACGTGAATTCTGCCTTTCGGAATCGATAGAATTCCCCCCTCCTCTTTGCCGCCGCACTCCGGGCAATCCGTGCATAATAACAAATGCACATGCTGGGCTTTTACCGGTTCATTTTTCATGCACTCTCAGCTGATCGATCATCTCATCTGTAGTAATTGATGCTGAGGTAATCCGAATCACGAGATAGTAGGCGGTGGTGATTTGTAATTCAGTAAACGATGGTTAGATGAACTGGTCCTTCGAGCCGGATTTTTACATCACCTTCCTATCTGGTCGGTTTTCTTATTTTCGAGAAGAGGTATACCTACATAGCTAAGTATATTGAAAAAACACTTGGGATGCAGATCAGCAGGAGGGGAAAACTAGATTGAAATGAAAAAATCATGAGGGCCGAAGGGAATGGAATGAGGATATTCTCCAGGGTACAAACGAAAACATTACTAGTGAAGGGGAGAATCTTTGATGAGACGCGTGCCATTTCCAGGCTTTCTTTCAGTTATTCCGCAAACAAGCAAATAAATTTGAAGTTGATGTACTGGGGGGAAAAACTTTAGATTCTATTAAAAAAAATGTAACGTAACGCAAAACAGAACAAAACATTTTTGTACATATACTGAGTCTGAAAAAACTCCTTCCTTATCTTAATGTCTGAACAAGGCAAGATATCCAGGTCAAAGAAGAGGTATTTAAAAAGGTATTTTTCTATATAAAAATCAGTCTTTGTTTGACGTGACCCATTTCCAAGACGGTGGTATAAATTTAAATGAAAGAGGAGGGGTTTTGTGATAACTTTCTAGATCGGTCTTTCAATGATCTATTCAACTCTGGTTCATTTTTGAGAATCTGACTAGCCTCTTTGAATATCTCTTTGAGTTTATTAGTACTTATTTCATTATCAACTTTTATCATAATCAAAATCATTTTGTTTTTTCGGTACTTTTTCGAGTATATTTTTGAATAGTAAACGTGTATATATACCACTCAATAAATGCCATAAAATGGCGAAGAAGCATTGAGAACTTAACATTCGCTTTCACCCACCTATATAGACTAATACGATTTCACCAGATTTGAGATATGTATTGCTTACATTTTCTGTTTATAAAGAAATCTCTTTCTCCTGATTCATCAAATATCACACTTATATCGGTGTTGTGATTATCTCATATTAGTATTTAATCTCCAAATTAGGTTAGGTTAGGTTAGGTCCAAGGTGAGGGAGTCTATTTGACCCTACACGGCGACTCGCAAGGGTTTATGGTGGCTGACACCTATTCATACTCGACCAAATAAACCCAGCTTCTTAACGAAACCGATTATTTTGTATGGTGAGTGGTCTTTCAGGTCAGATGGTAAGAGTACGACTTTGTCGAACTCCAAAAACCTGATTCGGTCCTCAGCGGGGCAGATACAAAGTATATGCTCTGCTGATTCATCGTTAATGAGGTAGTCGGATAGTCAAGGTGCAAGATTCCCACCTTGATACTCGAGACAACCTTCCCATATGAGGGTTTTTACACGTCAGCTAACCTGACGATGCCTTAGATTGAACCGTGAAGGGCTTTTTCGCCTCTGGTTTTGTTGAATCATCACTTCAGCGCAAACTTGAGACAGATTCTGTTTCTGCCGCTCAAAAATTTGGTGCAAGGCGGTTAATCTCCATATTCGAGGTACTGTTCAAAAGTATAATGATGTTATGTTGTAAACAAAAAAATTCGTTTTGGAATACTATCATATCATTAACACATCAATCTACGATAAATTCAAACGTGGAGGTTCTTGATATCACTATATCTTGATTCGTCCTCAGTTTTTCATTGCAACAGCTAATTCTCTTTGATTCGAAAATTGAGTTAGTCGATCCCATATAGATGATGACTTCGTAGAAGGATATATTAGTACCTTCACTTTCAGGCTTATGTATCTAAGGACCGTTGAGTGATTCAGCCTAGCACCACTGATAAGACCTTAGCGAGTCGAAACAGTGGTGGCTGGTGTTGTATCACAAGTTCATCTAGTTGTCTTGCAGTGAAAGCTGCAGAGAGAAACAGAGGACGAATATCGTTCGGTGGTGAATGTCGAAGCTTGGTTTTGAAACTGGTGGACCTACGTCTTCGTAGTGGGAAACGCCATCCCCTTTACTGTTACTTCCTTGGCCTCTGAAATTTGAATCAGTTGCGAACTATTGTCAGCTTGAGGAAAAACGTGATAAAGGTTGGCCAGTTGTAACAGATTTAGTAAGATGGTGATAAAAGTAACAAACCTGCAAGCAATGAACTATTAACCTCGACACTCGTGAATATGGTAGGTTTCAATTTGGGGCAGGCTTTCATTTCACGTTTTTGATTTGTATCAATGTTCTTTTGTTCCTTTTCTTATTCAATACCAAATTCTATAACATTTTTTCGATAGTATTCAGAAAAAAAAATGGAAATATTATTTCAGTATGTACTTACAGCTTCTTTTTTATGATATTCATATCAACATATCTATCTTATCTTGAATTAGTATCGGTAAAGATTTTGATTGTATATGGTCTTCCATTGAGTGCTTCCTTTCTTTAAATTCAAATGAATCAAAGTGTGTTAGAGATATTATCGAAATTTTCAATTCTTAACATCGTTAAAATTTCTGCCACGCCTTCTTTGGGTGACACGCATCCGAAACGTCCAATTTTCCATGACTGGTGCATAAATCAGGCTGAATCTGACCGATGACTTGGTTATTCTGGCTGTGCAGCTTATACACCTGCGACTTAAGAAAACCCCACTGAAAAAAGTCTAACGGGATCACTTCGCACGACCTCGGTGGCCACATCACCTCCACGTGAGATGACCATATCCTCAAATCGCTCGTGCAGAATATCCAATGTAGTATGAGCTGTGTGACACGTAGTGGCGTCCTTTCGTTGGTGTCCAGATCATTCAATTCAGACCAAAAAAGTTCGTCGTCTCCCACCTATAGTGATAGCCGTTGACAGTGATGGCCTGGCCAACATCGTTTTCAAAGAAATTATGACCGATGAGACCGCCAGCTCAACATCCACACCTAACAGTGGCTTTTTCGGAATTCATTGGACGCTTTTGGATCTCATGTGGGTTTGTATTGTATCAAAATCAACAATATTGTTTGTTCACGTACCCATTCATCCAGAAATGGGTGTCAATGTGTGAAAATTAGGCTTAGATGTCAACTGTTGCATTCAGCGAACATACGTCGTTGTCTATGGTCGTTTACCTTCAGTTTCTGGGCCAGTTTAATTTTGAACGGATGCAGGCGCAAGTCAAGACGAAGCATCGACTGCCTCGGATTCTCCTGCACACTCTCACAGACAGCGGCGATGTTTTCGGCAGATCTTGCGTTTAGTCTACGTACAGGTATTGGTCGATCATTAACTGAACAAGTGAACTCAAATTTATCCACCACATTGCGAATAGTCCTCTCGATTGAAATATTATGGGCGAAGCGCGCGGTACGTTGCCCGAACAAAATACCGATTTTGATAAAATTATTATATTATTTGCACGTGTTGTAGAATGCTATATCCGTCCATGGTGATTTGGCAAAACAGACTGAATAAACGACAAATAATTTGATAGATGTAGCTTCAACAAGTTGGCCGTTATCAATTTTGAAAGTTCAGAAGTCCATGTTGGAAGATCTTATACTAGTTGTCATATATTATATTGAAATTACAGGTGGGTGAAGTGACTTCATTGAAATTATTGTACAGTTTTTCTTCCCATCCTTCCGAATTTATTTTTTAGGGTTAAATATTAAATAAGCTTCAGCTCACCAATATCTACACTTGAGTTCAAAATTGAAACTAGTACTGAGTATTCGCATTTCCATTTATTTTTTCATTTTCATTTTATTTCATGGTCAACGAGAGCTGTGGGATTTTTCATATTCAGTTTCTTAGAGTCTCTCATGTGTTCTGTAACTAGTGTTTTAGGATACCGCCCGGTTTGACCAACATAATATTTGTGACTGCTTCCTCAGTTCAATTTGTACACAATATTGGATTGCATTTCTTGTGGTGTTTTAGTTTTTTGTTTCGAGAAAAAATGCTTTCCAACTGTATTTTCATTTGAAAAAGCCACTTTTATTTCTTCGGTATTGAGTAGCATTCCAAGTTTAACAGATACATTTTCTACAAATGGAATTTTTTGATATTTGGGTTTCACCCAAATTTTAGGGGCCATCACATATGCAGACAACACCTATTTTCAGAGATAGTTGTTGGAAGTTGGCTTTTTTGTTTTTTGTTTTGTACTTGTTGACTTTATAACTGAAGCTATATGTATTTCATCCACATTTTTACTGAAATATAATAACAAAACCAATAGTAAATAATTTTCATAGTCGTATTTGCATTATTTTCATTCCCAATAAGCTTTCTGAGATTGTTCCTACTTCAAAATCGTTCTCAAATGTCCGGAATAATCAATGAACTGATAGTTCATTCAATAATGTGTTTTCTGATAAAAAACGAATGTGTTTGTGTCTAATATGTGTTAGATAACAGATAATAATATCAATTGCTGGGTGAATGAATCCATTATTGTGGACCAATAGCTTCTTTGAAATAGTTACAAAATATTGACTAATTGCTATTTACTCTATTTTCTTAGTAATCCTCTGTAGTTTGCAGAGTATAAGGTGGAATGTGATTCTATTGACTCACCAATACTATATTCATTATCTTATCTAAGACACTTGTAGGTAAATTATTGATCACAAAATCGAAATAATACTTGTTGAGTCCCGACCACAGACTCCATGAAACTTTTTTCAGTAATGAAGCAATTTTGAGCTGATTTTTCAAGTAACAAAGGGGGAATTGGGACAAGTTCCGAGTTTGGGTTCGGTACCGACCATGAATTTTTGTGAATTATATGCCGCATCCACGTTAAGTACGCACGTCATTGCTATGGTATAATTTTTTTGTAAAAAATTCCAAAATATCTAACTTGATGCAAATGTTTTGTTTCAGGTGACGGAAAAATTGATTTCGAAGCCACCAATGAAGTAAATTGGCAGTGCCATCTGAGTCAGTTGGTCCCGTGCAAAAATTGTTCGAGAACTTTCAATCCAGACAGAGTTGATATACATGAACGGAGCTGCAAAGGATGCTAAATATAATCAATTGTGTGAACATTGAGTTGTAACAGAATTTGATTTCAATAAATTTTGATTGACTTTACGGTTTCAAACTCGAAATTTCTTCTTTAATCTCAAAATATGTACTTTAAACTCGAAATTTCGACTATCATTACGAAATTACGACAGTGAATTTTAAGTTACGTTTTTCAACGCAAAATTACGACTTTGAGCTCGAAATAAAAACTTCAATCTCAAAATTACGACTGTTAACTCGAAATTTCGACTTGAATCTTGGAATTTAAACTTCAAACTTGAAATCACAACTTAAAACTCGAAATTACGAATTTAAATTCGAAATCACGACACTGAATTCGAAATTAGAAATTTAAATTCTGGAAATTTCAACTTCAAACTCGAAATTACGACTATAAATTCGAAATTACGACTCTAAATTCGAAATTACGACTTTAAACTCAAAATTACGACTCTGAATTCGAAATTACAACTTTAAACTCGTCTTTGAGCTCAAAATTACGACCTTAAATTCGAAATTACGACTTTGAATTCAGAATTACCACTTTAGACTCAAAATTACAACTTCAATCTCGAAGTTACGACTGTAAACTCGAAATTTAGACTTTAATCTAGGAATTTCAACATTGAATTCTAGATTACGACTCAAAACTTATAAATAACGACTTTAAATTCGAAATTATGACACCGAATTCGAAATAACGACTTCAAACTCTAAATTTTGGCTTCAAACTTGAAATAACGACTCTGAATTCGGAATTACGACTTCACTATTACTTTATCATGAATAAAGTCGTAATTTCAAATTTTAAAGTCGTAATTTCCAATGAACAAATAATAAAAATATGTCGCCCTTCTGCGCTTTCGTACCATAGGCAGTTCCACTCATATAGGTAGTACTAAACACTCCTGAAGAAGTTACTGCATAGTGAAACAAGTATTTTAAGAAACTGTTCAATGAAAGTCTTACAAAAAAATGTTAGCTGATTATTTTATTACGGAAAACATTACAGTTGGATCCTTTATTTGTTTAATGTTGAAAAAAATCAAATACACTATAATTAGTTGCACTTTTAGGTTGTCACACAAAACAATATCATCATTATTATTACTATCGTTACTTTATTTCAGCGTCAGGTGGGGTAGACTTCCAAGGAACCTTCAATCGCATCTGGGAAAATCATCTTGCCGAATTAGTGCAGTGTCGAAAATGCGGCAGAAAGTTTTTTCCTGATAGAATAGAAACCCACGAGAAGGCATGTGCAGGACTACCGATAATCTTAAAGAACAAATGATAGTGCGGTTACTTTTTATGCATATTGAAATATGTAATACAGAAATACAAAAAAATAAATATCAATTCATGTAAAAATGTACTTCTTTCCTAGAACAGTTGATTGAAATAGTTCTCGCTTTCGAAAAAGTAGGTAGTGGATCAGATGAAATCCCAGGATTTATTTTGAGGGATGTCCTCGAGGATATTATTGCTCCCCTAACTCATTTGGTGAATTTATCTTTTCAAAC
>WOGP01009262.1:0-10822 GCA_015342065.1 Leptinotarsa undecemlineata | reverse complement strand
GTCATAACTTTGCTCGCAGAGGCAATCGGTCAGGGCCGGCTTCAGATTCATTACAATATAATTGAAAATTGAATACAATGCAAAATCACCCTTAATATAAATAAAATTTTTCAACTCTGAAGAAGAAATAATAAAAATGGGAGACTATTATACTTGAAAATGGAAAACTTACAAGGTAGTATATTTTTGTATCTATTCTTATTTCTATTCTCAGGTTTGACACCCTCCTTTCTTTGATATAAATTCTTGAATTCCTGTTGCTGTAACGACTCAAATTCGTCCCAAAATCCTGTTTTACCAAACCTACTGGGCTCATTTTCGCTCTGAAAAAAAAAATAACAGTATTCATTACAGAAATTATTATTGACTATAGACTAGAATATTTTTTTGAGTTGAAAAACTATATATGCTCATTTTCCAACTGCAGTTTTGAGAACAAAATTTTTTAAAATAATTAATTTATGTTTGATTTAGTAAGCTATATATTTACCTGCAATTGTTTTACCCTTGAATGTATTCCGGAAGCGTTGATTTTAGTAGCATTGAAAGGTTGTTTCAAATGTACTACAGTACCTGATGTTTCCACCATCGGGTTTCTTTTGTAGTGTTCAATCAAATCTGCGAGACTGCTGAATTGATCCCCACCACCTACATCGTACTTGTTGTCCTGTTGAATGAATAATTGTAAACATATTGATTCACAGTACTTATAAAAAACTGAATATTTCTGGTTTTCAATGGAAGTGAAAGAACACATATGAAATATGGGCAGTTTCCAGAAGCAATTCATAATGATACTCATGAGGAAACATTCTTTATGTTCCACTTGAATTTGTTTAATGTTTAATACCATATTTGAATTTTCAGTTAATTACAATCCAGCCTGCCATCTAGCAGTCTGGTTTTTCTTTAAACAGCAAGCTAATCATTTAATGTCAAAAACATCAACTCCATATCTGTATTTGAAAAGGTAACTTCCTCGTAAAAAAAACAGAAACAATGACTCCTTTATGCAGGTGTAGAATACAAAAAAACAAGGAAGTGTAGAAAACTGAAATTCGATATTTTGAAAAAATCATTTAAAAATTTCAGAATATATTACTTACAGAAGTACACCTGATCATAACGTGGGTAACTTTGTCGTCCGTACGAACTGACAAAACGAAATCACCAGGATTTCTTTGGCTTTCCCTAACTAAAAAGCTGCCGTTTTTACCCCCGTCTAACATGAGCTTTTCCGCTTCTTTGCCGGACAAATGCCCATGAAACCATCTGAAACAAAAGAAAAAATAATTATTGATAATCTCTGTACCTATAGCCTCGTCACATGATTCTTTTATGAATCTGTATGCAGAAAGTGTTCAAGAGAATAAACTTTATCAATAATCTAATCTACTGGATAATTCGTTTCAGAAATTGAAATCGAAATTTGATTGAAAGTGAAAACAACAAATTATCAGAATTAAAGGTACTGAGTAATTTTGTTAATAACTTGGACACTGAAATTGGATTCCTTCGTAATTTATTACTTATCAAAAGCAATTTTCAATCAGAAAACAGAATATCGAAGAGTATTGATATCAAGTATCATTTTAAACTAGCTAAATTTCATTAATACAGTTTACTGTATGATTTTTACCATAAAGGGTTTTACGAAAACTGCCGCGATTATTGTTTTACGCTTGAGAAAGCTATTGTGTCGCGGTTTTTGTAAAACCCTTTACAGTGAAAATCATACGATGAACTGTATCAATAATAATAATAATAATTTATTTTCCTAAAACACTTACAATGTTTATAGCAGGAAAATAAATTAAAAAACTGAGCACACAAAAAATAAACCAGCCTTGAAAATTAAAAAAATATAAATATATATACATATACACATATATACATACATATATGTTTGAATATGATTATCAACACGAACATAAATGTACTCATCAGATAATATATCTATGCAAACAATAAATATTTATTCGAATTAATCCGGAATTTTTGTTTATTAAATTTTTTTTAACCATTCGGTAGTTCATTATAAAATTTGATACCTTTATAATAAATCGAATTTTGCCCAATTCATTAATTTCAGATTGCATCATTGATTTTGAAAGTGAAACTTGAATGTTTGAGCTTAATTTTAATTTACATAATGATGACAAATCTATAAGTTCTCAAGAGAGGGGTAAAATTATGCCAGTCCCTGTAACTAGTCGCAGGGACACTACTGAGGATAGGTACCTACTGTGTAACTTGGAATAAAAAGTTATGGATTTACTTAGACGATCATGAAAAACTGAGATATACTGACGCGTGAGAGGGAATATAGGTTTAAGTTTAATCTTCCCCTTGAAGATGATCACTTGATCACAAGTAATTAATATTATCTCAGTAGTATATAGTAATATGAATTGAAAGTAGAAATTAAAAGACACTTCTCAAAACACTTATAATCAATGGTCTTTATATTTTTGACGACATTTCTGATATAATCAAAAATGTGATTTAGTGCTCTGCCATTCATAAGAGAACAACACGTTTCCACTTGCTAGGAAATTGTGAACATGCCATATACTACTGTAAGAATATCCACAGCATAACGGACATTATAAGTCTTATAATGGGCTTTATTTTCAAATCAAGATTATTCGAAAATGAGGCCCCTGGGATGCTACGCTGAACAATAAATGCCTTACTGAATTCAACTGCCCTTGAAGGACAGCTTGAGTGAGTAGATGCGATGATACAACCCCCCCATGGGTTCGAGAAACGACTCAACCTACGAATATCAAAGATAAACAAGTTAGTTTCAAAGCCAAGCTTCGAGATCGACAGCCGAACGAAATTCGTCCTCTGTATTCCTATTCAGCTTTCACTGCTAGGCAACAAGTTGAAACCAGATCCTAAAAAAACCAACGTAGATGGAAACTGTAAGAACAGTTGTCTCCAGCAGTGTATTCGTAGTTCAACCTAGCAACACCGATGAGACCTACGGCGGGGGGTTTGAACAGCGCTGTCTGGTGTCGGATTACAAATGCGTTGTTTTTGGGGCTCAGATTTTAACTAGTACCCTATCCGTGAAAACTTTAGAGAAAGGTAGGATGATTCTTTTTGGAATTCAATTTCAAAGTTTGCTTTGGAACCTGTCTTGGCGTCTTCGTAAGGGGAGCTGTCACCATCTCCATTTACCACTAAAACTTTCTGCTGGAGAATAGATTGATCGAGATTTTCTCCATTTACTATTGTCTTCGTCTTTCGACCAACGAAGACAATTTCGTTTATTCAGAGTTTGTTTTGTAAAGGAATTCAGATAATCTAACAGTCTCAGTTTTTTCTTTAACTTTTTTATGGCATTGCGAGAGACAGATCCCAGGAGGGATCGAAGGTTACTAATATGTATTCATAGAATGTACACATGCATATTATAACTGACGTATAAAACTGCCCACAATTTTGTTGTTGATTCCTATATCTTCGTCAAGACTTGTTTGGGTCTCTTAATGGTTTTATTTACATCCTCGGACAAACCTTTGAAAAAATATCTGAGGAACTCCTGGGAGAAGGACAAATTTTTGGAGTCAACTCTTTAATGAAACTGTCTTTGATATATACTATCAAATACAATACTGTGAAAGGTAAATTAGTATTTTGTTCCTATTAGCAAATCGGTGGTAATAATCAAGATGTCATCTCTGGATGAATATTTACAAGAGTTTGAGCATCTCTCCTTGCTCTCAAACAACCTTTTACACGCTACATAATAGAAAATTATCTATCTCCCTAACAGCACGAGCTTATAAAAAGGGTTGCCAAAATTTTCAACAGAATCTCAACAATTAGGAAAAGATCGACTCCGCAAATTTCAATTGTAGAAATAGTATTACAGAACTTTTGAGTTAATATGTTTCTAAACTCCCATTTCTATTTTGAAATCCATAGGTGAAACGTCAAGAAATTGCTATGGATTTTTGATACTTTCTTCATAACGAGATCTTCCTGTTTATTCTGATTTTGACACTTAACACATATGCTGCAGCTAATTTTAATACCACTTTTATAGAACGATTCATCTTTTGTTTCAAAATAGGCTTCAGTTTCAGCAGTAACTACTTCATTCGAGTAAAATTTCTTACCGGTGAGCATTTTTTTTTGTCTAGGAACAGTCAGTGGTCCCTGAGAGCCAAATCTAGCGAATACGTTGGATGTGGGAGCAATTCGAAGTTCAATTCATGTAGTTTTATCACTGTTTTGAATGACTTGTGACACGAAAAAACAAAATGTTTTTCTTTGCCATATGCTGTCGTTTCTTTGCAATTTCGGCCTTGAAACACTCCAATAATGCTATATAGTATTCACTCTTGATGGTATTTCCCTTCTCAAGATAGTCGATTATTATTACACCACGCACATCCCAAAATACCGAGGCCATAACCATTCCAGCCGATTGTTGTGCTTTCAGGCGCTTTGGACTAGGTTCACCAGTTGCTCTTCACTCAAATGATGATCGTTTTGATTCCGGAGTGAAGTGATAGATCCATGTTTCATCCATTATCACGTATCGATGCAAAAATTCCGGTTTTTTATATTCAAACATGGTCAAACACTGCTCAGAATCATCAAGACGTTCTTGTTTTTGATTAACAGTGAGCTCGCGCGGCACCCACTGCCAACCAGAACTTTCTCATAGTCGAATGCTCATGCAATATAAAGCCAACACTTTCTTTTGATATTTTTACAATATCAGGTAACTCACCCAACTTCACTTTTCGATCATTCAAAAATCATTAGGAAGTCCGCTGCGTTCTGCATTATCGGTATCCCTATAACCACGTTTGAAGTCAGCAAACCAATATTTAATTGTTGTTTCTGATGGAGCGGAGTCCTTATAACACTTTTCAAGCCATTGCTTCGCTTGAACTGTATTTTTTCTCATCAAGAAGTAGTGTAAAATTAAAACACCAATTGTTTTTAATCCATTGTTTTGAAAATAACAAAAGAAGTGTCACAGTAACTCACAAATTTATGAGCAGAACATCATAAAGTTTCAACAACTTTCTTTTGAAGATTAGTGACTGAAAAAGCGTTGAATGCAATAAGACTAGCGCCATCTTTGTGTAAGGCTCGAAAGTTTTAGTCCAGGTAGTAAAAGTCGGACTTTTAGGTTTATGCTCTCTAGAAGTGAAGAATACTCCACCATGATTTCCTTGATACTTATTGTGAAAGGTCTACCAAGTGATCGTACGAGGCTTTCAAATAACATTGTACCTTGTTTTTTAGTTCGTTCTTTGCTTCCATAAATAATTGTGGACATTTTCTTCAGCCTTTTCCTGTTTTCGTAGCAGAAAGTCCATCGTATTGATAAAAGCATGAAATGATTTCTTAATTTGATGCCGTTTTGTCAAAAAAAACTTGTGGAACTACAGAGTAACTAATTTATTTTTTAATTTTATTAGTTTGAACTTCTACTGTCTAATATGATTCAACTATGATTCGAAATCTATGAAAGAATAAATAAAATTTGAATGAATACGTAAAATATCAATTATAATGAACAATAAAACGTGAATTGAAAATACAATAAAACAAATAAAATAAAAAAGACCACAGAGTGAGAAAGAAGTGAAAACTGAAACAAATAAAAATATGCAAAAAATTAAAGAAATTGTAATGCATAGTGAACTGCAGCGTTTCTTTCGAAATCATTTTGAATACCTATTTTTAACTCAATTTTTATTGAAATTTGAGCAGGAATTGAATAATTTACTAAATCTAGATAAATAACCCCATCTTCGACAGTATTTTCCGCTATATGTCAGGGCACAAAAAATGACTTAAATATCAAAGTGAAAATTACAAACCACTCTCCACTTGCCATCAGCAAATCATGGAGATGATGTTGAGAAACGTATGTTTATAATAAAAATATCGGAGCATTCAAATACAAAATCCGTTTCTCTTCATTTGGGGATGAATGAACATTCGTCTTAACGAGAAGAAACTAAAATACAGATTGCAAAAATTTACCCTAGTTCTTCTTCAATTGATGGCAACTCCAATGAAACTGTAATGAAGTGTTCATAACTGTAATCAATTCAAATAACTATAGTTTAAAAACTAAAGACGATCAAACTTAAAAGGTAAAAACATTTTTTTAAATAAGCTTAAAACAATAACGAACGAAAAATACTGGTATTATTGTGAGAAAAGCGAAGGGCGCTTGATATACAAAAAATATGACACAAAGCGCCCACACTTTTTTCACAATAATACTAGTATTTTTCGTTCGTTATTGTTTTAAGCTTATTAAAAAAATATTTTTACCTTTTTAGTTCGATGTTCTTTAAAAACGTGTTTTAGTTTTTTTGGGTAATGCGATAGCATCGTCGGGCATCACAATATTCTAGTATTTTCAATAAATATGAGTTATGTGATAAATTGCTTGGATGATGCTTTCAAATAACAAATTTGTAATTATATTCAGTTTTTGATTTATCTGATTCCTTCATAGTAACTTCATCTCTAAAATAAAAATCGATAATATACTATATGTTATCTCTAATACGATGTTTTTTTTGAAAGCCTATAGCTTTCTAGAATTTATTTCCGACCAGTATAATTCTAATTCTTTGCCAGGGGCTTACTTGTCATAAGAACACTTTGTACTATAAACAGCCTGAACGAATACAGTTGATTTGCCATTTAATGGTGGCTAGATCATATTTTTCAGAAGTTATGTATTCCTGTGAGTAATTTGATTACATACCATCAATGTATAACATAATTATGTATTTATTTACAGCAGCATAATCATCTACCCACTACATGCGTAATATCATCGACGTTTTTGCAGTAGTTACAGGAAGTTGATAATAATAAATTCAATGATTGTTATCATTATTGGATATAAAAATAACTATGTGTTTATTAGGAAGTACTTCAGAACTGAAATTGAGATCGTTGCTGAATCGAAGTCATGCCACATGAAGATTTGCTTAGCACTCGGAATTATAGGCCTTATTGGATCTACTCATCAAATCTGAACATTTCATTTATTAAACATATGTGCATATTTACGATGGTTTCTTTAATATCGAAAAGAAGTAACACGTAATAGGCCGTGGTCGAATTAAACATACAGGGTGATTCAAAAGTACTTTGACAAACTTCAGGAGGTGATTCCTCACAATATTCTAATATGAATTGTCAAAATAAATAAATGTCCAGAAACGAAGCGTTTCCGGACATTTTTATATATTTAATTTTGTCCTTTTTTAATGTTTTATACATATATTTTATATACATCATACCGTTTATACATATACAGCTCATGCCACATTGGATATTCTGCACGAGCGATTTGAAGGCATGGTCATCTCACGTGGAGGTGATATGAACTGTCCTCTAAGATCGTGCGATTTAGCCCCGTTCGATTTTTTTTAGGGTTTTCTCAAGTCACAGGTGTACCTCAGCGGTCCTCAAAGCCAACATAACTCATGCCATCGGCCAAATTCAGCCTGATTTATGCGCCAGTGTCATGGAAAATCAGACATTTCGGATGCGCTCCACACAGAGAAGCCATGGCGGACATTTGAACAATGTTATATATAGCATAAAGCGAACTCACCGAATTCCTCGCACAAATCCCTGCTTCTGAAAGGGCCCTTTCTTGGAGTGTTCTTTCTTCAGCTTCACTGGATTGTACAAAAAAAAGGGAAGTTGAATGAGTTCCAAACAGTCGAAAATGACACAGAGTCTAGACCACACACGGCGAAATGAGTAATTAGCAAAAAAAAATTGCGATTCACGTAGCGTACTTAGCATGAGATCGTAGGTAGGTCTCTATTGATATGGTTTTGATGGTTGAACATTCTTCAATCGAGTTTTGAGCATGCGCCCTCAAACGTCGCTCCATGCCAACAATAAAAATACTAATAAAAATAGAAAATTAAAGAAAAGAGGCAACATTACCGGCCCTCAAAATGCATATGATTAAATATGCGTTTTTCAATTCGAAACAAAATTATAATTTCCTAAAAAAATCAATATTAATGTCAGAAAACTAAATATATTCAAGTTGAAACAAAAATTAATGAATTTCAGTCAATTCGTCTCCTCAATTGGTAGAGGACACAATTTAAGCAAAGGTCGTGTTAATGTAGAATTTTTTGTTTTGACCACAGCAACACGAGAAATTCCGTCACTACCCGATTTCAAAGTGATGATTTGACCTAAAGTCCACTGGAGTCGTGGCGTAACATCTTTTAACAAAACTAATGTACCCGGTGCAACCGGAGTCATCGGTTTAATCCACTTGCTACGTTGATGTAATGTGTGCAAATACTCAATTTTCCAGATAGGAGTTGAGGTGAGACCGGAGTTAGGAACGGCAGACAGGGGTTCCGAAGTTAAAAAATGGCCAAGATAGAACTGAAATATCATTAGGATCTGAACCTGAAGGTGTTAATGGACGAGAGTTCAATAATGCTTCGATTTGGACCAGTACCGTATGAAGTTCTTCATATGTCAGAATCTGTTCTTCAATTGTCTTATCAAATGGCTCTTTACTGATTTGATTCTCGCCTCCCAAATACCTCCGAATTGCGGTGCTGAAGGGATGTTGAAGTGAAATTCAATATTCTCAGAGGACGCGGCCTCTTGTAAAAGTTTAAGTTGACTACAAGCTCCAATGGAATTTGTCCCGCAATCACTGCTTATCGAAGAACATCGTCCTCGATGAACTACGAAACGGCGAAGAGGTGAATCGCCTTTGTAGTGAGACATACAAATCGACATATGTATGCCTTGATAGTTTTTGATCCCCTACGTTCATTCATAGTTATAAAAAGTGGACTACCATAATCTACACCAACGTTAGAAAATGGCTTAATTTGTGAAATGCGTGGTAGAGGAAGATTCCCCAGGTTATAATGATACAGGATGCGTTTTCCAACATGCCATGCATCGAGACAAAATTTTGCGAACTACGCGTTTCGATGCCAAAATTGAGATAGTAAGAACTGTACAATTCGTATATCTGCATGGAAATACTTTTTATGAAAATGTTCAATAATTAAATAAGTGAAATCTGAGTAACTAGGTGAAAGAAGCGGGAAATGTTTGTTATCGTAAGATAGGTTAGAATTTGTTAACCTACCTTCCACTCTGAGAAGTCCCTCATACTCTATGAATATATTAATTTTTTTCAGCGGCTTCGAAAAATTATGTGATTCAATTTCTTTTTGAGAACGCTAGTTGTTGAGTATATTTAACGAGAAGTTTCGTTGAGTTTTGAAGTTCTTTAAAGGAAAGAGAACCAGTGTCAGGCGACACTTTATCCTGAATATATGTGACTATTACTCACAAAAGTTTTCCATCTGTGTGGAAAAGCTTTATTCCATGCAAGAGTAATTTCCGAATCTGAACATGCCCAAATAGAACTGAATTTAAGTTGACCTTGATATACACTAAGGACAAATGGCATTAAATAAGAGAGGAGTACAGCAGAACACAACTCCAAACATGGTATAGATATGCGCCTGAGCGGAGCAATTTTCGAATTCGCACAGACAAAATATAGCTTCGATTTTTGAAGAAATACGAAACACGAAAATGAATGACAGCACATAACCTTTTTCGGGAGCGTCACAAAAACCATGTAGTTCACATACTAAATGAATATCGTGTAATAATCTATGGGGTAATTGAATTCCTGTTGGATATTTGAGCCGGTTCTAAGCCTCTCGTGTGCGACATAATGACGTAATTACATTTGGTTGGTGTGTGTGTGTGAGAATGCACGGTACAGGGTTACTCATGTCTGTATACAAACATACGTCTGCATACTTCGAAGATCCTTCAAATAATGAATGTTCCATCAGTGTGAGCCCACCAAGTTAGTAGTGGTGTGATGTCACAGCAGCAACCGTTAAACAATAGGAGAGCGAGATGTTCACTCCACGACGTGTGGCTGAGTAATGGGGATTCATCGGTGTGTCCTCACCTCGCTCGATGCGGTGAAGGCTATGACGTAAAGCATCGCTCTAGCCTCGCTGTCGATTGTGACGCGCAGGCGGCGAGGACTGTGTTAACGTCTGCCCTCTACGAGAGCGCAAAGAGCACTGTTTGTTCGTATTGACATCTGTTAACGCTTTCAATTGAGAGGTTGAGTTGGCGCATGTAGCTGAGAGGTGAGGTTGGCTATGACATCTTGACTGAAATGTAACACGGTTTCATGGTGGGGATGACTTGCGTTGTTTAACATAGGAGAAATGCCTGGCATACTATGAAATCAGTAGAGGAATATATCTGCAGCAGTCAGCAACTGGTAGAGTGTTATTCAGTTCGTAATAGAAGTAAGACGGTAAGTCTATTTTTTTGTTGGATATTGTTTATATATGTTCATACATATTTTCATCATGTCCGTTTCAAAAGTAGACTCACATAAAATAAATAATTTGATTGTACAGGAAATTGAAATACTGAAGCAAAAGGCCTTATCATCATTGCCAATTGATGAAGGGTATAAAATTAAGAATATATCCAATTTCACAAGGTTTGGTGAATCAATTTTATTAATTGCAATGATAAATTATTTAAAATATGGCTACCAAAATGTATTTCGTTGCAATTCAGTGATGATGATATAACTATTAACTCATCGGGTGGTAAATATACGATGGTGTATTTAGGTCAGAGCCCACAAAGTTTTGGTGGCATGAAAACGCCATCTCTAGTCAAATTCAATATGATTGAATAATAATAGTAATTATTTATAATGAATTTCTTTTTGTTTTATTAATATTCATATATTAGATTATTTAGA
>WOGP01009261.1:0-10823 GCA_015342065.1 Leptinotarsa undecemlineata | reverse complement strand
CAAAAATATCGAGTAAATGTTCTAGCTTTTTTCATAACTATTCAAGTAAATACAACAAATTAGGTATCATTGGAAAGAGAATTTTGTGCCCTTTCAAATGATATATCACTCGACCTCACTTTCCATTCAAAATTTTAGGGTTGTTACTCACCCTCGCTAGGGGGTTGAAGGCACAGGTAGAAAAATACATTTAAAATATGTCCCCCTCAAAAACAAAATCAACCTGTCCGAGCATTTTTGCGTTAAATTACAAAAAAAGGAGAAAAGCAAAGTGCATACTTTTCGTTGGAACACTCGATATATGTTTATAATTTTGTCTCAAATCGGGTAAGCCTAAATTGGTTTCTCTTTTTTCGGCGCCAGCGGTTCAAAAGATGAATCAAATGATTCAAAAATATTATTAAAAAATGTATCGTTATTTCTAAAATTCATAAAAATTTCTGTTGAATTGTTCAACCGTTGTTTTGAGTAATTAATATCTGTTTATTCATTCTGAAGAATACAAAAAACAACATCGTTATGTTCAAATATTAATTTGAATATTTCTAACAAAAAACAAAACTTGTGATCATTTAAAATATATTTGAAAACTCTCACCTCCCTAAGACTTTGGTCGTCGGTTTTAAAATCGTAACTGTTTAGGATAAAATCAAAGATATCAATCAATTTGTCTTTGTTTGGATGCACTGAAATTACAGCTCTAGATGTAGAATTCCAACGCGTAGCAGCATAATTTGGCATTCAGCTACCACATATTTCATTTAAAACATGGGTTCTTTTGGTGTATTTTGAAAAGAATCCCGAGAATCCAGAAAAACTTGAAAAAAATACGCGGCAATATTTTAAGTTATTGCACGCTTTGCTTTATACTAAATTCAGGGCATGGTCATGAAAATGTGTAAAAAGTGCATGAGGAGCTATGGACTTTATTTTAGTTTGTAAAGCATTTGAATGGCCGAATATGACCGCAGCCCCATCAGAGGTTTGCGCAATAAACTTTTGTCTAAAATTATAGGTGTCACACGTAAGAAGTAAAAAATTTAACAAATCGTCAGCTGTGCGCCCAGATGAAACTCCATGAAAACCCATAAAATTTTCTACCACGTTACCATCTTTGACATATCTAAAAACGCTTGAAAGTTATGATGTACAGGTAATATCAGTAGTTTCATCAATTTCCCATGCGAAAATAGAAACACTTTCAATCTCCCTGCTTATATTTTCCTTAACGAATATGCCACACTGTCTATGAGTTCATTTTTGATGATTTTTGGGGGTCTTGTGATACCTCTTTTTGAAGCTCCTAACAAATGCTTCACAACCCTACTATATAATGTCAATATCTTTAACTACTACAAAATAGCGAAACTTTTAATAATTGCCTGAAGACAAACACATTCAATCAATTTATTCAATTCACATACTTATTCTTGTCCATAACAGATGTTAGCATTTCTTCAATGATAATTACAGTAGATTTAAAAAAAAAATTGAAAAAATATTAAATAACAATAAATAATCTATCACAACACAAGCACATTTGCGCTTAGGTGAAAGGTCCCAATATATGAAGGGGGATAAGAAATATTTATATATTATCATTAATTTTGTATTATAATTTTGTATTATATTTTTGTATTATATACATATTATATTATTTATATTATATATATAATCTTTGAAATCCAATTCTTATTGTATTCTTTGAATGTGTAAATAATAAAGAAGAAAGAAGTGTGACAATTCATTTTTAATTCCGGTGTCTTGTATTTGTTCATATTAATTCGAGTTGTTTCAGAAGAGTTAGGGTCTAGTTACTCTTATAATCATAATATCGAATTGAACCTGTTAATTTATGTTGAAGCATATCAATATTAAGTCAGTCATATTTTAATATGATTCAATTTGATTAGGACAGTGACAGTGATTCAAATTGTTAGAATGATACATAACTAGATCTCGAGAGTCACGTATGATTCAAAATAATTATATCTAGATGTTAATTTCATGGCTGTGTTTTATCGTTCATTAAATTTCTTCTTTCTTGTAACTCACAAAGTAATCAATGAAAATCAATTCGGCTTCCAAACCAATAAAAACACTCATGACGCAATTTTCAGTTTTCTGTATGAGGTATATACAAATATTAACATTGGAGATGTAACCGGGGCAGTCTTCTGCGATTTTGCGAAAGCGTTCAACTGTGTTAACCACAATTTACTCCTGCATAAGTTGTATTATTGTGGTTGTAGAGGAAAAACGCTCGAGTGGTCTCAGTCATATTTAACGGGACGAAGTTAGATGGTGAGGACAAACGAACTATCAAAAAAACTAGAAATCAATTCGGTTGTACCACAAGGTTCAGTACTAGGCCCGATCCTCTTTCTTGTATATATTAATTACTTATTAATAATAATAATAAACTTTATTCTCCAAAAAATGACAGTATACAAGTATTGTATAGGAGTGGTCAATCAGTCAGCTAGCCTAAAGTGAAATAAACTAAGCATACAATGTAACACTTAGATCACAAGAACATATATAAATAAAATAAAGAACAAAAAGACATATATTTAAAATCCATTAAAGTTATATGCCACTATAGTGCATGATCTACCTTATAGTAACATTTATCAATTAAAAACAGTTTAAGATATTTTTTGAAGTGTGACAACGTTTGACAATTTTTTATGGGAGTTGGTAATCTATTATATATCATAGGACCTAGTGAATCAAGACAGTTTTTCGATACCTGATTTCTAAAAAATTGCACATTCAGCTGATCTTTTACTCTGGTGTTATGTGTATGAATATCAGATCTTGTTGTGAAATTTTTAAAATTAAGGAAAACATAAACACTTACTTCAAATATGAAGAGTGATGGAACCGTCAAAATTCTATATGTTTTGAACACAGTACAAGTTTCTCTAGGCTGTAAACCAAACATTACTCGGAGTATCCTCTTTTGTGCATCAAATACACATGATATCTGATTTTATTCCATAACGAATGTTTGGAATACAAACTGAGTAGAGAAAAATATCTTCTGTATAATTCAGCGTTTATATAAAAGTTTGTTTCGAAAGAATTTTTTTCTTTCGTGTAATTCAATGTTTACATGAAAGTAGCTGTTTCAGGACGGCTCTCTGCCAGTTTGTGTTTGAAAGTTACTTCTTTGCATGATCTACACATCCATGTATAGAGTTACTTATTTTCAAATTGATTACTTTCTTCCCTTCTTTGGAAGATTCGCACATTTTTTTATAGTAGTAGAAAGCCAAAAACTGTCTTTTCCAAAAACCCTACATGACTTTTACGATGATGCTCACTTACTTGTATTGGGATAAAATTCTGCCTTTTGTCACCTTATTTTATGTACCATTTACAAATTTAATTATACATATATTTATTTTAGATCATAAGCTATGTAAATAATTTTTTACGATGATGCTCACTTTTTGTATTGTGAAAATTTTTGTATTTGTCGACTTGTGGTATCTGGTATATTTGTCAAATTCAATTATGTACTGACTTTAGAACATAGAAAGCTTTGTCAATAAAAATATCTTTTCTTGGACACTAAAGTATATTGATTGATTGATGATGAGTTGGTACACATTTTTTTCCTCATCCTCTTCAAATTTTATTATCAAGAAGTCATTTTTCCGAGTAAACTTTTCAGTTTTCTCTTCTTTAGCAGCCGCAGCATATGATCATGAGCAGCATATGAACATGAGCTCAGAGACGAAATGTTCAACTCATCTAAAAATGAATCAGGAATCAAAAGGTATTGATCTGTATGATAATGAAATTCTGAATAAATTCAAACCCAGCATATGATTTGCTAAATATACCGAAACAGAAAATAAAACATATTGCAAGAGACGCAAATGCATTGTTTCTGGTGCTTTTCAATTTGAACATGTATGGTATTACTTTATTTATTTTATCCTTTTCATGCATTTTTGGGTTACAAATCTGAACATCCATCCATTCCAATCAATGCAATCACGAACTCATTCATTTGAAAAATGTATTATACTCGCACTAATATCTTTCTTCTCTCAAAATCATGCAAAATAATTTCATTGGCTTACTTTTCGACTTCCAGTTCGGATTCAAATTCATTTTCTCCATCCTCCACACGTTGCACTGTTAATTTTGTTTCGCAATTCGTATCGTCATTATCTGATAGCATTGTATTGCTCAGCAGCTGGAAATAGACTAAATAATAGTAAGTATACATTTATCTATCTGATAGCTGGAGATAAATATGTCAGTCACTCAATTCAAGAATTAACCAATCGGCGTTGTTCGAAAAACTTTTGAATTTTCAATGTAATAAAGGTACTGACTGAAAAAACGGTGAATGCAACAATACTAGCGCCATCTATGTGTTAGGCCAGATACTTTCCAGCCCAGGTAGTATATATCGCATTCGTACTCTCTTGCTCTTTCCCATCATTCTCGGGTAGCAGTTCGAACCCTCTTCATAGCGCTGCGATAACCAATACTTTGTTCCTTGTCAGTGGCATACTCAGTATCCGCGCCGTGACGTTGCCTTCTTTTCAAGTTGCCGCCTCCCGCCTCCCCTTACCGAGCAGAAGAGTAAATGAACGACTATAAAAGGCTTCATAAGTGATCCAACACTAGACAGCGCTGTTTCTCACCAGGCATCTTCTCTTTACTTTCTCAGACTCGCCCTTTGAGTACAGTTGAGACCAGCAACGAATTCATAGCACCACTGCACCGCGAATACTTTGTTTTTGTGATTCTGGTTTTCAACCAGTTCTTTTGCAGTGGAAGCTACTTTGAAAGACAGTGGACAAATTCTCTTCCTGCGGGCGGTGTCAAAGCATGACTTAACAACAGACCATCTTGAGGAGTCTTGTTTAGCTTTGATATTTTTATAGTGAGTCTTCTACTGATCCCATAGATGGAATCTTCGTTAGAGGAAATGGCATCCCCTTCCTCATGCATGTCTTTCAAGGACAGTTGAGTCCACAACTCAATTCGTCTACAAAATTAACACAGTCTGTCGCAACCTGAAGCAACTATGTCTGGTATTGGACCACGTTTTTTTACTCTGTTTTTAACGCCATTCCGGAATACTCATCTACTTGATTCTAGCTCAACGAGCTGGGAGGATTGTTACTACATTATAGGGGGCCAGTTTTTCCACGTCGATGACTGCTGATTTAAAGTACTAATTCCTTCGTCTCTTGGGCCACAAATACGAGGACTTCCAGTCTCCACTATATGTAGTTTGTGGAAGTTTAGCTCCTACCGAGCAACGTCTAAATTGGTAGCAAACTGACAGAAACGAATCTCCTCGATAGGAAGAATTAACTGATTGTCTCTAGTCTGGATTCCTGGCCATAATGGCCTGGAAGGCAATGAAGCTGAGAACTTTTTTGCAAAGGAGGGTGCTGCAAACGGCTTCATTGAACCAGAACCTGTCAATGGCATCGCTTTGGGCTTTGCCAAACAAACATTGAACACCAGGATGGCAAGAAGATTTGGACTACTGGGAGAATCTTCCAGGATTGGCTCACTTCAAGGCGTTTATTCACCCTTTGAAACTTGAAACCAAACAATTGTTGGACTACAGTAGAGATGAACTACGATGTAACAGGCCTTCTTACAGGTCACTGTCATTTGAATTATCATATGCAGAGACTTGGACTGTCGGAAGACAGTGTATATCGCCTCTGTGATGAAACAACAGAGCATATACTTTGTTACTTTCCCGCTGGGGACCGAATCAGATTCCTTGAGTTCAACAGATCCGTACTCTCAGCATCTGACCTGAAAGACCACTCACCATACTAACTAATCGGCTTCGTTAAGCCGATTAGTTTGTATAGGTGTGAGCCACAATGAGCCCTTGTATGTTGCGGTGAAGGGTCTCGAATAGACCCACTCACTTTGGACCTACCTATATGTAGTTTGAAACAGATTTTTTTTGTTTTTCTGTGGTAGGTATAACCGGCAGATAATTATATGTATAATATCCAGCTTTTCCAGTCAAGCCTCTTCTTCCAGTCGCTGGTAATATTGAGGCATTTTCTCGAGAACGTATGGACTTTCTCCGTATTCTCTGTTCTTTTTGAATAACTCACTTCAGGTTTTTTTCGAGGTGTAAAAATCGCATCATATAGACCACTCGTAAATAGTAGAACTTCTGTCAAACTCGTACCAGACCCTGTTGTTATCGAAGTATTTGGCGACTCAACCTCTATGGAGTTGGGCCAGAACATCTCAAGCGTGTGCTTTGGCGACCTGTGCCTACTTTCTGGTGTTGGCAACCTGTATTTCCTCTCTAATGTTAGTAATTAGTGTATATTTCGGCGTTGACAACCTGTGCTTGTCTTTGGTTATTATTTGTCTTCGATTGTTTTATTCCTTCTTCAAAAAACGTGAGTCTTTGGTCATTTCCAAAAGTCCACCTACAAATGTCTTAGAGGAAGCATTTCAAGCAACGCCGTTCCCTGGGGGAATTTACCTTCCTATAAAATTTGTTCCGTTCAGATAATGTGTGTATTGAATTGTAATCTTTCTTATATCACCACGATACATACCTCTATCGTTGCGTATCAACGTTTCTTAAAGACTTACTGTTATGTCGTTCAATCCATTGATAAAGATTTTAATCCAATTTATTCTAGCTATCAAGCCTGCTAATTAGTCTTTCGAAATTCGTTTATATTTCTTCAAAGTCATCTGTGATTATTTATATTCATTCCTTAGTTGGTTATGGTATACTTATTTCAAGTAATCCTCTGATAATCATTCCGGTTACTCTTCGAAATGTTATAGGGTATTAAGAGTTGAAAATACTGAAGATTTCATCTTTTGATGGTTATTTCTCTTAGGCCATGTGCTGTTGACAATTCGATGCAGTCATTTCATTAGTGAGATCAGGCAGGCACTGCAAATCTACGAGAAATGCCCATCAAAAGTAGAAGACTCAGTATTTTCAGTTTTAAATGAGCCCTCAACTCATTTATTTACTTTTGAGAAACTCACGAGTATCCTACGGTCTGTTGAAGAGGGCTAAAATACCACTGGGATTTTTTGTGACCTCAGCCGTGCATTCGACTGCGTACAACACGGAAATCTCCTAGACAAACTATATAAAACGGGTATTAGAGGTATTCAGCATGAATGGTTCGTATCACATCTTAAAATCACACCCAGGCTGTCAAGATACAATATTCGAATGAGAATCATAACGAAACTTTCTTTTCTGATCAGTTGAATAATGACAGGTGTTCCCCAAGGATCAGTTTTGGGGCCAATCTTTTTTATTCTCTATATCAATGTGTTGTTATCTGTTTTGCAAAAGCCAGTCAATTGTTTTTATATGCTGATGCCCAATTTTCTCAACTTTTGAGAGTTGTCATTCGTATGGGAGCGACAACTGATTAACGGAAAAACAGATTTTAAACAGATTTTTAAACAGATAACTTGCAAAATTGCTTCAGTGAAAATTAATAATTTTTGAATGCCTCCAAAACGAAAGCAGTAGCTTTTCATACTGCCCAAATATTAACACGGTAGACGATAATATTGGAATATCCACTGATGAAATAGAAAGGGTTGACAGTATAAAATTTTTAGGACTTTTTCTAGACAGCAATCTCTATTTCCGTCAGCACTGCGATAATCTCAATAAAATACTCAATAAGGAGTTTTATGTGTTAAGAAACCTGAAAATAATTCTTGGACTACTCTGGTCTACTTTTATATTACCATGGACAGATACAATCAAGAATTAACTATGAGATTATTGTTTGGGGAAATAAATTTTTCACCTGCACACAATGAGAATTATTAGAGAATTATTAGAACCATTGCGAACGCATTATGAACATCATCGTGTAGAACATTATTTAAAAAATTTAAAATTTTGCCTCTACCTGTTGTTCATCCATAAAAATAAAGAACTTTTCAAACAAAACCAATCTTTTCATGAATATAGTACCCGCATCAAAACTAGTTTTCACATACCCAAAACACGTTTATCTCTACATATGAACGCGTTAGAGGTTTTGTGGCTGAGATTATATAATGCACTGTCGGAGTTTTTCAAAATTATAACCAAGGAACAAGTATTCAAACGTAAAATAACTACTTTTTGAAATTAGCCCCCATACAATCGATGAGTTTCTTCTTATCTACATTAGAAAAAAATGTTTTGTATTATTTTTCATTTTTGCTGCTTTGCTCACCTGTTTCAATAACTCTTGTTATATCAATGTGTCTATTTATAGTTGTATTTTATATATGTACCTGTAATATACTAACTTGTCCAATTTCTTCTCTCAGGCTCATTCTAATGGATCAATAAAATTATTATTATTATTATAAAAGGAAATAAGTGACAGGAACAGATGTCATTACTTGGCCCCTTTTCCCGAACAAAGATGAAAGCTTAATATAAATTAGAATAGAATGAAATAGAATAGAATAGAATAGAATAGAATAGAATAGAATAGAATAGAATAGAATAGAATAGAATAGAGTAGAATAGAATAGAATAGAATAGAATAGAATAGAATAGAATAGAATAGATTATGGTAGGGTAGAATGGAATGGAATGGAATGGAATGGAATGGAATTAGAATGGAATAAAATAGAATAGAATAGAATAGAATAGTATATAGAATTGAATTGAATCGACTTGAATTGAATTGAAATAAATTGAATTGAATTGAACCGAAATGAATTGAACTGAATTAAATTGAATTGAATACAATAGAATTGAATTTTGTCGAAATGTGTCCAAGGCACTAGAAGAGTTACTCCAGAGTAAGACACCATAGCTTATTAGTGAATGAAATAAAGTCTCCCTTACTTTCTGTAGCTGGCGAAGAAGAAATATTATACTAGATGATCTTAATTTCAATCGTAAATTGTGGTGAATCCATCGTTTATTGTCAACTCCAATAATGTTACACTATCATCACATCGCCTTTATATATGAGTGATAAATAGTAACGGCCCCAGAACTGAACTTTCGGGAACTCCGTATTCAATTCCTTTGAATTACTTTTCGTTAAATGAAACATGCATTAACAATGAATGAGTTCAGTTTCGTTCGAATATTCCTTCATAAGATAAAATTTTTTAAATCAGAAGTTTTTAAAATGTCATCAGTTCGGACATCCGTTATCTGAGAAGTTATCCTCATTTTCATTTTTTTTTTCAAATAACCCATTCAAATAATTGGTCCTGGACTTATTTGATTTTCCAATCAGTTATTTTTTTTTCAGATTTCAAATTCCTCAACACTATTTCAAACAGTGCAAGTCTGAACCTTAAATATGCATTCCACAAACTAATTGTGAAAAACTAATTTCGATTTCAACTTTGAAATTTCGACTTTAGAGTGGATATTCTTAGCACTTGGATTGGAATTTTACATTTAGATTTCAAGTTTCGAGGTAGTTGAAAATACGAAAAAAAAAATTCGTTATTGAATAATTTTCATTTAATGTTGTTTGAGTCACCCTGTAAACATCAGTTTCAGTCACTTGAATCATATTCAAATACAGGAAGTTACTGAAGCTGACCATTTACATTCTCCGATCAGAAATCGACGTTATATGTAGTACGAAACATGATAATTTCACCGATCATATTCCTTGCATTGTATGTACCTACTACAGAAACAGTCTCCAGGAAATTGAATGATGCAAATAGGGCGCATGCAAACATTCTTGGAAACTCGCATGACACGAGGAAAGCCATTAGGATAAGCCTCAGCCGATGTTTATTCAAATGCGAACATTGATAGAGAGTTGGAATTTCAAATAAACTTGCCCATCGCGAATATCAGAAATGTGTCCTAGAACGTCAAAAAGACCCATAGTGAAGTTTTTGAGGATTGGAACGAAAATATTAGATGTAACTACATAAGTTTCCGTGATGTATTTCCGTGTCGACTTCGTCATTCTCATTATTAATATTTAAAATGGAATAGAGAATCGATTGATGTCGTGGGTTTCTGTAAATTTTTTTTTGTTTGTATTGGGTTGTATCGAAAGTTCTGAAGGTTGTACCGTTGGGAAAGTAATCAAAGTGCTTGTGAAGATGATAGTCGATTGGCGAGCGGTCTAGGGAGTATGGTGGATTAGGCAGAACTTCGATGCTCAATTCGTTTAATTTTCGGACGGTGAAACAATACTTTTAAACCACCAAAAACCACATGAGAGGTGATGTCCAGTTCTTCCGCCATCTCACGCACTGTTTGAGATGGGTCAGTCTCCACCAGGGTCCCCAAATCCTCGTCCTGGATTATTGCAGGTCGACCACTCCGCTGCTATAAATGAAATTTCACAAACTAATGCCAAACAGTGCTTTCATTAATACTATCATTGCAAATAAGGCTGTTTCTACAGCGCTTTGATTCAATTCAAATTCGTAGAGAAAAATTGGCTGAAAAGAAGCAAAATTAAAATTTGGAAAAAATGAACAGTATCAATGTGTAGAGTTCAACATTTTCTCCCGATCATTATATACCACAACACAGTAGAGTAAAATCTTTTGAAACAAAATAATAATTACAGTTCTACCTATGAAACGCCGTTTTACTTTTTATTGTCACAAATATTCATTCTTCAATTTATTCACCTAACAATTTATTTGTTTGAATTTAATTGATTCATGCATTTGTTGGACACATTAAAAACGATTGTTCACAAAATTTGTTCTAGTTTAAATGACACTTGATTTTAAATGTTACATGGATAACATTGTTATTTCAATAAAAAAGACTAATGAAATAACTTGAAGCTTTTATTAATTCCGAAGAAAAA
>WOGP01009260.1:0-10823 GCA_015342065.1 Leptinotarsa undecemlineata | reverse complement strand
AATCATCAATTATTCAAATCAAATAAATGAAAAAACATCCTAGCAAATAGCCCAAACAAATTTCCACATGAATGCGCATGAGGTAAGGGAACAGTTCTAAACAGTTCAGCCTCGAGAGCAAGAACGATTCGGGACGGTTCAAAACAGTTCAGGATTAATTAGCAGTCGAAACCAGAACAGAGGATTCATCAGTCCGAAATAATCCTCAATAAACCAGAACGCTCTATATCAACTACGCATGATCCTGACATCCTAGAACCTGAATTTTGTCGAACCAGAACAAAGCTAATACTTATAGTAGTTGTTGACAATCACTTCAAATGTATGGAATTTTCCAGTTCATTTCATATTAATTTGAATGCAAATCATCACTTTGAGGAGATCTCTTTTAATCTAAACTGATTATAAATTTTGTTGATATGAGAGAAATTGCTTGGAAAAATGTGTCTACTTCAGATTCTCTTTTGCTTCTCATATAGTACAAACAATTAAATTATGCTATTCAAATTGAAGGTGACCAGTAAACATTTTTCTAAGTAGTAATTTACCAGAGTCCAAAAACGAAATGTTTACAAATTGAGTCAATATTAAGGTACTTCAAATTGTCTATAGATCATTTTTTCGTTCTAATCAAATCAATCATCGGTAATTGTTCACCAAATTGTTGGGAAGAGTGATTTATTTTTTTGCCTGATATACCAAGTGAATAAATGAAGAATATATGACATGTTACATGGGAATAAGTATACACTGCGGAATGAAGTAAGAAGATCAGATAAAAGGCACATTGGAAACGGATCGTTTTCACTCCTTTTCTGATAAGAAAGACAGCAGTATTGTATCAATCTTCGTTTAGGCGGCGCTACCATTTTTTTAAAGAAACACGACTCTTTTGATACCTTGGTGTAATCTTTCGCACTGTTCTCTCTAAGATGATATTGGAGATTGAAGTGAGACCACTACTCTCTTACGAATCTACTGCTTGGTCCATTGCGATCTTTTCTTCTTCTTTCTTGTGAAACCCCCAAACTTATATCATACGACAATAGCAGCTACAATCTTCGAAATACTCATCCCAACTGTTGGAATGAAACTGGTCAAATATCGAACCGTTGTTCACATTCCCCTCCACTGTGTGTAGGGTTGGTTGGTTCGTCGAAACAAGTTCAACAAACGAGGTTCCCATGTGTGCAGGTCGCTTTAGGCATATTTTCAAAAAACAAAAATTCAAGCCATACAGGATCAGAAAAGAGTTCATCCATTCACATCAGGAGATTTTGAATGCCGCATGACTTTTTGCCAGTGGTTCCTAGAAATTTGTAACCAAGTGCGTAATTTTTCGTCAAATTGCATTTTGATAGACGAAACTTTTGTGAACAGTTTCGACATTTTCAATCGCTACAATTCTTATACTTGCGGGCACAAAATACTCCTCATTCTATTGTGGAGCAGAGAAGTCAAGAAATATTTGTATTCGGGGTATGGGCAGCTGTTTTCAGGGGTAGAATCATTGGCTCTCCGAAGTACTTAGACATTTTAAGGCAAAGTATTGAACCTCTTGTAGATGAAGTGCAACTATTGGAGCTCATGATAATATATTTTCAGCAAGATGGGGCTTCGCCTCACAATACTGTAATTGTCACCAATATGTTGGCTACAAATGTTGGTACTAATTGGATAGCCGACCAAGGACCCAACCGTTGGCCGGCCAGGTCACTGGGCCTTACGTGTATGGACTTTTACGTCTCGTTAAGGTTGAAAGATCTTAATTTTAAATTGCCGACCACATCTAGATACGAATTGGAAGCGGCATTCAATTCTACATAAAAAATGCTTCGAAAATGTTTTCAGAGAAACAACAAATTTGTGACAGGAAAAAATTCACAGCCACTTTTTGAAAAGGCACATTTCCGAAAAACATGCTGTAAGTCAAAAATTATGATAGATATGCGATTTCCACCATTCAATTAGTCATAAATTAGTCATAAAATTTGACCCTCAGACACATCCATCAGTTTTCATCTATCTTGTGTGAGAACAGGAGTTATCCTTTGAACGTGTCTGATTTGGCTCACTCTGTACCATAATTTGGAAGCACGCGATAAATAATACTAACCGTGCACCAAATGAAATTTGCGAGCGATTCATTTCATGTTCTTCACATGGCTGGTGCTGATCCAGAGCGTAATTCTTGTTCCACTTCATACATATATAATAGCAGATGACGATGGGAAAAACGTTCATGATATGATCGAGCTGTCTTGCGAAATTTTTTTTTAATACAAGTAACAAATCAACATGCTGTTGTAAGCCATAAACTATATTTCAAAAAGCGTCAACTGTACTGAAATAAATGAACTGAAGGGTTCATGGTGGAAAACTAACTCATTTGTCAGTGTCACTAGTTTCCGGGTTTGAAGGACGTGAATTTTGGGAATTTCTTCCTGACGTTCCGCTGGTGTGAGTGGCTAGTTTCCCCAGAGGTGTATACATCCCGAGGTAATATCTCTTATGACGAAAATATCGTATTATTAACTAAATTCATGGAAATTCAAACAAAGTGAAAATATTCTGGGAGTACTATGAGAATATAGTTGTGTGTGGTTTCCTATAAACTGCAATGGTTACAACGATTTTAGAGATGTGTAACAATATATTCGTTACTGTCATTTCATTGTATTCATAACACAATAAAATAACAAGGAATTGAAAAAAAAAAGAAGGAAGGAGTCTCTCGTAGAGTTCAGAAGGTAGAGCTCGATATATGGGTTCTTTTTGGATGAGAAAGTAATGATGCTGATTCTGAAAAATCTGAATTTTTCATGGTGATCACCGTGAATTTAAGCCCAAGCTAGGCTATTTTTCATTCGTTGATGAATTGAGGTTTCGTCGGATGCAAGAATTAAAGTCCTGAGATTTTCTGCTGAGAAAATGTGTCCCTCGTTCCAGGTGTGAAAGATTCCTGAAATAAGTGTGAGGGGTTACTGGCGATTTTGACGAGAATTCCTGGGATTTCTATCCGATTGCTGATCATAGTGTCTCTTGGTTGAACAAATATCCGGTTCATAGAATTTGTTTGACAGCTATCGAGATACAACCAATCCTTCTTCATTATCTATATCTTTGTAGATTGGTTACAGACATTAAGTGAATTAAGGTTATAATCCCATTTCCTAATTTAAATGATTAAGTGATTTTTTTTAGTGGTCATTATTTGGTAAAAAAATTGTTTTGTTTCCTAAGACATATTCAGTGGTAATTTCAAGGTTGATTTTTCTTAATAAGATTATTTTATTCGTCCTCGCATCAATACAAGAGTAGTATAACTAAGGGTAATCGTTGTGAATATTATCCAATGTATCTATATGAATGAATATTCATGTGAAACCATTTTACATTTACATCACCTGTTATCATAATTATATTCAGTGAAGTGCAAACCATTTATATCCCTAGAATCCTGTTTCACAACCATTCTCATGTGTGCAACCCTGCCTCTCAAAATAGTGTTGAGTCCCACACTGATCAACTGAATTCAACTAGGGAACAACAACCTTTAACAACATCTCTGCTAGGAGACATGATGGAGTAAACAGGTGAAATCATCATACTAATAGGGTCAATCGTTATATTCTTTTTGTGAGTATAAATATTGATTTTTATGAATATATAATTTTCTGCTCGCCTGATCACAGAATGAAGTTTTCATTTCTATCTTCATAATGGTATTTTGTATGTTTTTTCCATCAGTAACTAGCAAAGTTGTCCAAAGAACTCACACCGTTCTCTACTGACTAGCCTGGGCAGTCAAAGTAGCCCTGTCTACGTTACAGATGATATAACAAGAACATTTTATCGTCTTCCAATACCGCCTTTGTTCCATGTTAGGATTTTTGCAAATAACGAATAAATCGCCTGTTAACAAAATTTTGGGACACCCGGTATAACCGAGTACGTCTTAATTTGTTTTAGAATGTAGGTCCTCACTCAAAAATCCCATGTTATTTGCTTCCTCTGTAACACATTTGAATGCGTGTTTTTACTTATAATGCCAACGATTCTGAAAATTTTTTTCTTCAGCTTCCAAAAAAGTAGTGATTCGAGTGCAATGATTGAAGTAAGGAAAGTCATCGTCGATATTAATATATTGAGTCGATTTCAGATATTTGGACTTGCATTTGGACTTGCCAATTTTTGCACATCATACATAAAGCACATGATCTCATATTTTCTAGTATTTCTCGTGTACTTTGACCTACGTTGTGAAATAATTGTAATTGGTCAGAGTTTGATACTGCAAAATTATGATGAAATTGGGTCGAAATTCGAATCTGAAAAATTCCGCAAATCAAATAGCGTGCGTGATGTCTTACGTAAAATCAAAATAAACAACCACATATATTTAATACGCTTGTGTCCGTTCAGATAGTTCTCAGTAATTTATCTTATCTCTGAGAAAAAAGTCAATAAACGTTTCTATTTAATTGACGACTTCGCATAATTTATCCTTATAGTTTGAAACTATCTTTCGTAGAAAATCTTAATGCTCTACAATTATCAATTGTCACTCGACTGGAAGACGTAGTCGTGATATAGTTCAATTGATCAACAATTAATTATCTTCGTTCCAATTAAGCTCTATCAATTTTCGCTTGTGTATTCTGGGAACCTTTGACGCAGAGATGGATTTATTGGAATCTGGCAGTTCAGAAGGAATTTAGGAGGGATGTACAGAGTCTTTCCAATAGGTTAGGTAAGGTTAGGTACAAAGTGAGTGGGTCTATTCGACCCTCCACCGCAACCCGCAAGGGTTTATTGTTGCTCACACCTATTTACACTCGACCAAATAAACCCAGCTTCTTAACGAAGTCGATTATTTTATATGGTGAGTGGTCTTTCAGGTCAGATGGTGAGAGTACGGCTCTGCCGAACTCTAAAGACCTGATTCGGTCCTCAGCGGGGCAGGCACAAAGTATATGCTCTGTTAATGAGGTAGTTGGATAGTTAAGTTGCAAGATTCCCACCTTGATATCCACGGCAACCTTCCCATATGAGGGTTTTTGCACGTCAGCTACACCTGACGATGCCTTAATTTCAACCGCGCAGGGCTTTTTTGCTTTTGATTTTGGTGAATCATCACTTGAGCGCAACGTTTGCTAACCTGCTCTGGGGGGAGTTTGTTCCCCCACCTGAGACAGATTCTGCATACGCCGCTCAAGAATTTGGTGCAAAGCGGTTTTATGAGATGACTCAGTCGTTCCTGGCTACACCACCGAACCTTTTTTCAAGGTTCAGTTGTTGGATCAGGAGTTGGGGAGTTGAGAAGCCCTCGCTCCTGAACTAAATTTACTGGGAGGTCAGTTGGAGTCGTAAACTCGACATCCATCTCCTAGGTAGACTCGCTTCTGAATTAAGGTTACGAGGAGGTCAGTTGGAGTCGTAAACTCGACATCCATCTCTTGTGTAGACTCGCTCCTGATCTAAGTTTACAGGGAGGTGAGTTGGAGTCGTGAGCTCGACATCCATTTCCTCTATAGACTCAGCGTCTGAAATAATTTTTAAGTTCGCTCTGTCAGTAAAAGTCCCATGAGTAGCTAGGGAAAGAAGGTCAATCACGGAAGAGCCCCGCATTGCCGTGAGAAGGCGATGCTACGACGAGAGAGCGCCCGGTATCTCGAAGGTTCCGTAGAGACAGTTGATAAGCTCGCCGAAAACAGCATGCACAGTGGTTCAGGCAGTGAAAGATGAACAAGGACAGCCAACCTGCCGTGTTCCATGTGAGTGACACTTTCATATATCACATTGTGTAGTCTTCTTGTGAACTATATCTGTTTCCATTCCATAACAAATGTTTGCAGTACAAACTAAAAAGAAAAAAGTTATTTTTGTGTAATTCAATGTTCATATGTATGTAGTTCTTCGAGAGGACTTAGTAGATGAACAAAAAGATTTTCATTACACCGGAAATTCAACTAACAGACGCAATGAAGTACAGTGCGTTTTCGACCATTTTTCGTGCGTTTTCGTGCGTAACCGTCATATACTCGATCAACTGCGCCACGAAAGCGCTACACGAAAAACGTTACGAAAAAAACGTTACCCGAAAAAAAAACAATTTTTTTTTCGTAACGCTTTTTGTGTAGCGCTTTCGCGTAACGTTTTTCGTGTAGCGCTTTTGTGGTGCAGTTGGTCAAGTATATGACGGTTACGCACGAAAACGTGCGAAAAACAGTCGAAAAAGCACGAGAAACCGTCGAAAACGCGCGAAAAACGACACCGTCCTTTGCAAGGGAGTCAACAGCCTCATTGCTTTCTAGGCCAATATGGCCAGGAATCCAGACCAGAAACAATGTGTTAAGTCTTCCTATCCAGAAGAGTCGTTTTTGAATTACTCCGGTACAAAATTTTGTAAACCGCCATTCAAAACACAAATTTTGAGCCTGTTAGAAATGGCGTCCTTTCGAATAATGTTGTACGATGTTGTTGTAGTTTGATTAAATTCCCGTTCCTTGTTGCGTAATTATGACATAGGGATTTAGTTTCTAATTGAATTTCGCATTTTTTCACAAAGAGCAGACAGTTATAAATATAGAGAAAAGGTAATATTTTCTTTTGCTTGAAAACAAGTCGACATGAACCAGTATGACGTAGATTGTAAAGTATACGATTTATTCGTTTCTGAGCAATGAAAACCCTGGCTAAAAATGTTTACTTCTCCTCATCTTCGTTTCAAAATGTGGGTCCATGAGCGTATAAGTGATCATTTGATCAACGTATTGAACTGTGAAATTAATCGAAATGAAAATCTAATCACGACGCTTCTGAACTCCCTGGGAAACTATTGTTGTGAGTAGCTCAAAACCGAATACAAAACAGTCTGGTTGTGCACGCCTACTCAAAATATCCTGAATAGACTCCTGAATACATACTTTTGAAGCAATTATAATTTTGTCGGTTTGTATGCATTTCGTATACCGAAACCGATCCCCTTGCGAAGAAGCTACCAGGAACAAACACTCCAATTACGGCTCTCTCTCCCATTTAAATATCCTGGTAAAACCTCATATTAAGACCCTCGCTTTTACATAATTGAGAGAGCCTACGTTTTGCACATCTTGCATCTGCGAAATTTTCCTGTTCTCGGCAATTCGTACGATGACAAGGAGGGATTAGGTGAGGGTTTCGATTTGAGTGAATTATTGTATGAGTTGTCACTGTAAGGACCTCTAAGGACGAATGGTTCGTTAGAGAAGCTGGGAGGAGAACAAAGCGAACTTTCCTCGAGAACTGGAATGAGATGCGGGGAAAACTTTTTGATACTTGAGTGATTTTCTGTGCGGAAGATGGTTTTTCGTGTTCCTCGAAATTTCGACTTATTTCTTGAAATTTTCAAATTCATAGTTACGAAATTATGACTTCGAAATTTTAACTGTAATCTCGAAATTACGACTTTAAACTTGAAATTGCAATTTTAAACTCGAAAGTAGGAGTTTGAAGTCGAAATTTTGATTTTATTCTAGTAATTTAAAACTTAATTACAGGTTTAACTCAAAATTACAACTTTGAACATGAAATTGAGACTGAAGTCGAAGTTTCGACTTCAATCTGGTGATTTCAAAATTACGACTTTCAACTCGAAATTTCGATCTCAATCTCGAAAGTATGACTTCAAACTCGAAATGTAGATTTCAGTCTCAAAATTTTTACTTCAATCTCTAAATTTTCCAACTCATTGTTTCGAGATTACGACTTTCAACTCAAAATTACGACTTTAAACTTGAAATTACGAGTTTGAAGTCGAAATTTTTATTTTAATCTCGTAAATCAAAAATCAATTACGACTTTGAACTCGAAATTACAACTTCACACTCGGAATTGAGATTGAAGTCGAAATTTCGAAATAAAAGTTGAAATTACCACTTCGAACTTGAAGTTTTGACTTTAATCTCGTGATTATGATTTTCAACTCAAAATTTTGACTTCAAGCTCAAAATTTCAACTTTAATTTCGAAATTACTACTTTAAACTTGGATTTGCGACTTTAAACTCAAAATTACGACTTTAAACACTCGGGATTGAGATTGAGATTGAAGTTGAAATGTCGAGATTATATTTGAAATTACGACTTAAAAACTCCAAGTTTTGACTCTCAAATCAAAATTTAGACTTTAATATCAAAATTTAGAGTTAATGTGAAATTTCAACTTTAATTTCGAAATTATGACTTAGAATTTGAAATTGCGACTTTAAACTAGAAATTACGACTTTAAAGTCTAAATTTTTATTTTCATCTCTTAATTTAAAAATGATCACTTTGAATTTGAAATTACGACTTAAAAGTCCTAATTTCGAGTTTAAAATAGTAATTCGAGTTTCAAAATTATGACTTTTAACTCGACCCTAACTTCAAACTCGAAATTATGGCTTTAAAGTCGAAATTTTCATTTTCACCTCTTAATTGAAAAATTATCACTTTGAGTTTGAAGACTTTAAAGTCATAATTTCAAGTTTGAAGTCGTAATTCGAGTTTCGAAATTACGACTTTGAACTTGAAATTGCAACTTTGATCTCAAAATTACAACTTCAAACTCGGGATTGAGATTGAAGTTGAAATTTCGAGATTAATTTTAAAATTACGACTTCAAATCCGAAGCTTCGACTTTAATCTCGTAATTTAGAAAATACGATTTTCAACTCAAAATTTCGACTTCAATCTCAAAATATAGAGTTTAATCTCGAAATTTTCAGACATATAGTTCGAACTTTCAACTTTAATCTCGAAATTATGACTGAACTCGAAATTACGACTTTAAAGTGTAAATTTTGATTTTGATCTTGTGATTTAAAAATTATCACTTTGAACTCGAAATTATGACTTAAATCAACTCTAAATTACGACTTCAAACTCAAAATTATGACTTTAAAGTCCAAATTTTGATTTTCATCTCTTAATTTGTATCAAGTATCAATAAATTGATGGATGTAAACGTTACTACGTGGTAGAAAATCTTCATTTTAAATTTGAAATTACGACTTTTAACTCGAAATTACGACTTTCGAAATTTCGAGATTGAATTCGAAATTAAAGTCGAAACTTCGACTGAAATCTCGTGATTTAGCGTTTGAAGTTGAAATTTCGAGATGAATGGGTAATTTTAATATAAAGTGAATTAGTAATTTTCAAAGAGCGAATAACAAAAATATGTGAGGCTTTAGCGCTTCCGTATAAAACCATGGAGTTTCAATATCGAACATTTACCAGCAAGAGATTGGAGAAAGAGAAGATGAAAATCATGGACTACCAGGAATATTTTCTGAATATTCATAATATACCTTTGAAGTCTTCAAAACACACAAGAGCGAAACCGCTTCACTACGATTGGGTACACATGCATATCGCATACAAAATTTAATAACTTATTCGGACAGAAATAGCACCCTCGACATCGTATTAAAAATCCTAGCGTCCTTTCCAGGATTCATTTTATTAGAAAATGTGGAAAGTTTATTACCCCAACATAATATAATGAGATGAAAACTTGGGACGAACTTTGTGTTCCTTCATATTCTGTATGGAAAGTTTATTTCATCGACGTTGCTTCCACGGTTCCTTGATGAAACTTTTTCTGAAGATGAATGAATGAATTCGTTCAGAAAATTCAAATAAATTTTTTTGCCGTAGAGTTGAGACATTTCCGTTCAGTTTACAAAAATAGTCTCTTATTTTTCATGATTTTAGTGAACTTGAAACAGTAATTATTCAGGTCTACGAAACCATTACCAAGAAAATGATCGTAAAGGGAGAAAAAAGTGATATACAAAAAAGCAAGCTCTGAAGTCAGTGAAACTTTCGGAAATGACTAGTTAATTTTATGTTTTACAATGTAGCTGAGACTTCGAGATATAACATTCATCCCCGCAGTCAACGCACATACCACTGATGAAATTTGCCGAAAGGTTTGATTCAAATTTCGCGGGTTACGTTTTTTTCAAGGACACAAGCACTACAGGAAAATCCTTAAGGTGCTCCTAGGAAGGTGCCTGTATGAAAGTAGTGATTCACATTGGATTTGAATCACTGGAGATTAAATCCATTTGGAAAAACGTTCTCAGGAAGTTTATTTCACGTGAACGCCGTTCTCCAAATGAAAGAGTTCCTAAACAGTGAAGTTCGAGGTGTACTGAATTGAACCACAAAACGATGAGCAGCCACAGTCCGTCGCGTATTTCTAATATGTACCGCACACTAAATATAAAAATCTCAAAGTGAAGAACATTATCTCGATTTAAAGAAGTCTTGCTCTCCTATATTCATGAAGAAATATTTTTATAAACTAACAAATATATTCTCTCAATTTGAATTTGAATCATCAAGTCAAATGTACTGAATGAACGCTTCTTTCAAGTAAAAAAAAAATATTCCACTAAGATTGTACATACATTTCAATATAAATCATCACATTAGCTCAAGAGAAGTAAGTATGCATTCTTGAGTCTGAGCAAAATTTATGTCCGAGCAAAACTGTTTTGGATTTTGAAAGAATCTCCCTAGGAGAAATTAATTGTTTTCTTCGAAGGACTTTCTGCAGTGTGACTGAATACTACTTCGTCATCGTCAGTAACTTCACTGGGATTTAATATTACCACTAGCACGAACTGCATGTGTGAACTTTTCTAAATGATTTTTTGGTAGGTATTCTGATTGAAGGGTTTCTATCATAGAGATTTTCAAAAACAGTTTTACAAAAATTAATTTTTAAAGAATTTGATTTCTAGGTAGCCGTGGAAATATCAAGCTTATGACAGTTTGGTGACTTTTATAA
>WOGP01009258.1:0-10823 GCA_015342065.1 Leptinotarsa undecemlineata | reverse complement strand
AAGAATGCTTTTTTGCATTTCATTTTTGAGATGAAAAAATTACTTATAAGTAAAATATAAAAACGCCTTTTGTGTAAAAACCAGAAGAGATAGGTATAGGGAACTCTGATATGGTTTTGGAGGAAATCTACTTTTGCGTCAAATTACGCCACCAAATACGGGGTGTTCCGTTCAACTTTAGGAAGTTATTTATTTAAATGTGTTCAAATTTTGAGGCAATTTTTTTGCCATTCGGAATAATATTGCATTGAAAATTTCTTGTGGTAGTTAAATTTAACCTTTGAGCTGAGCAGTACATTTAATCACTAGCAACTCTTTACACGTTACAGGGTGAAAACAATTTTTAAATTATTGTCTGTATTTTAAAATTTTTCGAAATTTCCCAGAAACGGTTAGTTTTAAGTATGGAAAATATAATAGTAACTCACCTTTATTTTGTCTATAGTATCTAAAAATATAGGGTGTACCATAAGAAAAAATATAAGTTTGGTATATTGAGTTAATGTTTCTCTCTAAAAAAACAGAAAAACTATTTTTCACTCACTGAATGATGATAAAAAAAAAATCAAGATTTTGAAATATTCTAATTTGATACAGATTTATTTTCTTCGATTTATTTGTTCTAACTGTAAGGTATATTTTTATATTTTGTTACTCTCTGCATAAGGCAATGTACTTGTATAAAATACGGATACGAGATCACTTTTTATATGTTAACCTGTTTTTGTGTTTAAGAATCAGTTGTAATACATTCTTTTATGGGTACACTTCGACTCTTATTTTTATTTGTTGTGATTTCCTTCAAATTAAGGATAAATGTATTACACTAACTGACTACAGATTCAATTTTTTTAGCTTAAATGAAATGAATAAAACTACTTTTGTCTAATTACCACAGTGATGCACTGTTTGAAACCTTTGGTGTAGTAATGATTATTACTGGAGTTATTCCCAACACCAAATCGTTATGTTCAACACCTTGATTATCTTCAAGAGGAAGATTGAACTGTTCAACAGGTAGTTAAACAAACCAGAGTGCCAACATTAAGATTCAACACTGAAGATTGAACTTATAAATTCAAGAATGGATCTGTTTAAATCTGTTTAAAATCTGTTTTTCCGTTAACCAGTTGTCGCACCCCTACGAACGACAACCCTCAGAAGTCGAAACTTGTGCGAGCCATGGATTAACGAGGTCTTACCATTTAACGTGTGATTTCTAACACGGGATACCTACATAAATCGAGTTGCCCGTTTAGGGGTATATATTTCTGGTTTTTAATAGATTTGTTAACTTCCATGGCTTCCAACAAATTCATTTTTTTCCTTAATTACATATATTTAGGATTTTGAGCTTATCTTTTAATTTACGGATTTAGAGGATCTGCATTACTTTGGTTTGAGACGTATCTTTCTCATCGGCGGCAGAATGTTCTACTAGATGGAATTTCATCAGAGGAACGTTTCAATGGCAGTGGGGTTCCACAAGGTTCCGTTCTGGGACCGGCGTTGTTTCTCATTTATGTCAATGACTTAGTCCATGTTGACATGTCTCGCTGATGACACCACTATCCTCTGGTATAGCAATACCGCCTCCAATTTACTTGGTCAAATCCTTGTCGACATAAGAAGGGTCAAATAAGGTCACGTTTAGATGTAACATAGGGGAAGGACACTTGGAAAAGTAAAAATTGAAAATTTAAAAAAAAACAAATTTTTAGGTTTTTTCATTGATGAAAATCTAAAATTTGATTCCCATGTCGATTACTTATGTAAAAGACTAGCTGCAGGATGTCATGCAGTGAGAGTTGTTGCAAGAGAGTTAGACACGACTATCACAAGATCAGTTTATTTTGCACAAATTGAATAATATTTACGTTATGGAAGTTGTTTCTGGGGAAATTGTGCAAAATTTCGTTTCAATATGGTGTTCTCTCTACAAAAAAGAGCCATCAGATATTTATGCAAGGCTAGTTACAGGAATTCATGCCGCCCAGTATGTTTGAAGCAAAAAATTCTGACCTTAGTATGTCCTTTTATTCTGGAAACAGTGTGTCTTATCCATGAAAAATATAAAAATCAATTAAATAACACCTCAACTTAACGTACACGTCAGTTTTACTCCGTGTCCCTTCCCATACCTTCTCTAGCCCTTACACAAAATTCTATTATTTTCAATAACAAGAAGTCATTTAACCACCTTCCCATTAATTTAAGGCGAATATATAAAGAAAAGAAATTCAGAAAGAAAGTAAAAGAATTCCATGTTGGGAGGCCTTATTATAGTGTGGACGAATTCTACCAAAGCTCTATCGAAGTAATTGGCATGTAGCTTTGTGTATTCAAGTTATTGAAACCAACACGAAATGGCTATCAAAGTTCATTATGAAGCATTAATATTGTTTTGTCTATATACTCTACCCTTGTCTCTAAGCATTATTTTATAGTTTATAATTGTTAATTGTCCCATATACGTGTTTTACTTTACCAGACTTTGCCAATAAGATGTTCAGATCTTGGGTAATAAAGCATATTTTGATTGATTGATTGATTGAATTCTTATAGATGTTCATACATTGTAGATTTTTTGTCCAAACAGATGTGTTTACGAAGCCTTACGTCATAATTTCTACCGGTTTGGCTTGTGTATACTGCAGAGTATTCACCACAATCTAATCTATATAAACCTGATTCTTTCATTCTATCTCGTTTGGGTTTTGCATTTGCATTTGCGGTTCGGAAATGTAAACCTGTTCATATAATCGACAATAAAAATGATCTCAATCGAGATGGCTTCATTTTTATCGAGTAAATCTAACTGCCATCTGTAGAGAAAAAAACATCTGAATGAAAACTCAAAATGAGGTGAATTTTAATTTTTCTCAAGAAACATTTATTTATTCATCAATTTATCTTTTGTCCCTTTAAAAGTAGCCCCCTCAGATACAATACACTTCTGCCAGTGTTTTTCCATTCCTCCAAAATTGCTCGACTGACTTTTATGAATTATTTTGTGAAAGTTTCATACCGCTGATTAGGGTTTTCCTGTCAAACAACTTTTTTTGATTTTTTTAAAATCAGATTTGATACCATACAGAAATAATTCATAAGACAGGACAACATTTGCCGATTCAGCTAGTAACAAATGAAATTTTGGAAAGAACAAACTGATTGACAACCACGAGGACTAACGTCGTGCATAAAGCCTTTCTTGACTAAGGACTGACTAAGGACTTAATACTAACTAAACATTCTACATTCTGCTTTTATATTAATATTAATCTTAATTACTATCATTACCTGTAGATTTCCATTTCTTGGAATTCATTACAACTTTCTCATATCTTAGATATCCTTCATTAAATCGAATTAATGAATATATACCTGGTACATTATTATACAAATTATACAGGCGCAATTTCATTTCAGAACAAATTCAATAACGGGGAACAATTTAAATCTAATTGGTCATTGAGCAACAGTTCCGAATGTTTAAATCTATTAATCTCTAAGCACTCCAAATGATTGAGTTTTGGTCCTTTTTCTTCAAAATGTAATACTTCATAGTCGTGATTGAAATCATTCCTTCATTCATAAGATGGTTTGAATATGTTGAGTTTGTCTTCTCATTCAGGAAACTGATTCTATGTTCTTGTATTCGTTTGGCAAAAGTTTGACCAATATAGATTTTAGGACAGGAGCCACAAGTCAACTTGTATACTTCTGATCTCTCCGACACTGAATTTTTGTCTTTATTTTTTTCAATAAATTTACTCGACTTGTTATTTGTTGTGTAGGCTACGTTCAATTCTTTATTTCTCAAAAAACGAGCAATGTTATTAGTGGGATCACCAAGATGAGTTAGTGTCACGTAATGTTTACTCTCGTTCTTTGGAACTGGATAGATCTGGTTCAAGGCTTGTTTGTATAGTTTTTTAGACAGAATTGAATCAATCATATCTGTCTTGTAACCGTTGTTATTCGCACCTTATTTAATGAAATTCAGTTCTTTTTGTAAATTGACATCTGAAAGCAGAATATTCAGAGTAACCATGTAAACTAAAAAAAAAAAAACAGTTCAGAAGATGCTTTCGTAATAAATGCATTACCTATCAAAGAAACATCGGACAAGTGTTTTTCAGATTGCATTTTCCTGGATTTATTCAAAATGTCAAGAGTTTTGCCTTTACAGCAAAAAAAGAAATCTTGAAACCACGGACAATTTTTGCCCAATCTCTATAATTAACACGTTTTCTAAAATTATAGAAATTCTGCTCAAAGAAAGGTTAACACATTATTTTGAAAATAACTTCCTTGCCAATACTCAATTTGGTTTCCGCCAAAACAAATATACAATAAGGGCACTAGTGAAGGTCGTAAAGGACATTGTCGATGGCCTTGAAAAAAAGCAATATTCCATCCTTTCTATGTGCAATTTGTACTACGTCTCACATGATCTACTGTTACAAAAGTTATCTTATTATGGGGTTAGAGGAACACCACTCAAATTGATATCATCGTATTCAACAAATAGGCAACAACTGGTCGAAATGAAAAATACTACATTCGAGATCAGGACAGTGAAACATGGAATTCCATAGAGATCGGTCCTTGGTCCTTTGCTTTTTATCATTTACATAAATGACATTTGTCAGCATATCCTACAGGATACAGCCACCAGTGTTTTGGCTGACGTTACGTCACTTATCAATAGTTCGTTAGATTTTTATAGCCTCAAAATTTTTGCTGACAATTCGATTGACCTTGCTAGAAATTGGTTTTCTCCAAACTCCCTACAACTAAATGGTGGTAAAACGCAACAACTGATTATATCCCGTAACAATAAATATACATCAAGAGAACACTTTAAACTTCTTGGAATCACAATCGATGACACTCTCAGCTGGCACTATCATACTCAAAAACTGAACAGCGAGCTTTCCAGTACAATATTTCTATTAAAAAAATTAAGATATGTTGTAGATCCCGAATCACTCAGGCAAATATATTTCGTTTTGTTTCACTCGCGTATTAGCTATGGAACCATTTTATGGGGAAATTCCAGTATTGCGCTAAACATCTTCAGATCATAGAAGAAAGCTATTCGTCTTCTGGCTGGAGTCGGACTGGAAAAACACTGCCGTTCCCTCTTTACTGACATGAAAATAATGACACTACCATGAATTTACATATATATCAAACCCTTTGTGAAATACATTCAAACAAAGGAAACTATACTGTCAGATCTTCACAAATACGACACGAGATCAGCAAACCAAATTGCAGTGAAACGTATCAGGCTAAATGAGTCGAAGTCAAATTCCCTCAATTTGAAATTTCATAACAAGTTGAGCTCAGAAGTGCGTTCCCTGAATGATAGACATTTTGAGGCTAATATGAAATGTCTACTCCAAAAAAAATTGTTTTATGGTGTAGAAGAATTTTCGAATTATTCTTTTCAATGTAATTGAAAAAAAAATTATGTGAATGACCTGATTGTTTTAACGTTTTTACATATTGTCTCTCAATATTTTTTGTACTATGTGCCGACGTGCTGTAAACCACTGTGTGAAATAGCCAATAAAGTCTATCTATCTATCTACCTATTCCATATTTCGTGACAAAAAATTGTAATTTATTAACGAATTGTGTGTCTTTTTTTGTAATATTATCCAAATTGGTACTGAAGAGCCCTAAGGCAAGTGTATCACGACGAAATATCGATGTCTACAAGTGAGGATGACTATGTTCCACGTAAGTGAAATGTTTACCTTTCATTTAACAAATCGTGTTGCAATCCTGTGAATGATATCTGATTTAATGCCATAACGAATATTTGGAATAAAAACTGAGTAGAGAAATGGGTTTTTTTATATAATTCAGGGTTCGTATGAAAGTATTTGTTTCGAAAGACTTTTCTTTCGTGTCATTCAATGTTTATATGAAAGTAGCTGTTTCAGGAGGGTTTTTTCTTCCACCATGTGCCTGAAAGTTATCTGTTCGCATGATCTACACATCTATGTCGGTAGAGAGTAACTTACTCTAAAATGGATTGTTGCCTTTCTTTTTTTGAAGATTCCCACATTTATTTGTATCAAGATAGAGTAGTAGAGAGCCAAAAACGTTCTTCTTGAAATTAGTAACTTCTAAAAATATAATCCTTTTAATTTAAATTATCAATGAACTCATTTATATTTCCAAGTCCAGATTGGAAGTTTTTCAAAATTTGCTGAAAAGGAAGTTGCCACTGACTAAATCATCATTTTGGATTAACCATTACGATGTATTTTCATATGGCAGTCATTTGTAGTGCATTCATCTTCGAGATAGTCATTAGGACTAATTATATTTTCATTGACTACCTCTCAAACAAGGACATTTATATAAATGAATCCAATGATAGTGGATCAGAAAATTAATTTCAATTTATCTTCTCACTTATTTTGTAAGAATGAATTGATATTTTTTTACAGTTTTTTGTTTTTTTGGGGTATATAACCTTACACGATCTGAAAAATAAATAAAGCTGAATGAATTGAGAATTAGCTGAAGTATAATAAAGGACAAACTGAAAAGTTCACCACGATTTTTCGCACATTTTTGCAAATATTTCGTTTTTCCTATTCATATTCATTATGAATATTGAAGAAGATTGAATTCCTTACTACTTTTGTGTCAACATTTTTTCATACGAAGAAACGTTTTCGAGATAAAGGGCGCAGTTAGAGCCTCATTTAAGGTTAACAAGTATTCCCTGTCAAAAAGACGATATAAAAAATTCATTAATGATTGCTAAATACATAAGTGATGATGATTTTTATTTTCTACCATTTGTTACATTATAATACCCGGAATCTATAACAACAAATTCGCGGTTGTGGGTCGCGATGTGGATGCAAAAAATCGGGGTGCCTTGCTCTTCAGTTTGTGGCCAGTGTAATAGGCAAGCTTGACTCAATGCTTTGCCATATCAGAGCGATGTCAATGATGACAGAATCTTTGACCCCGAAATCATGAAAAACCCGAAGACAAATGTCTTGTATGGAATATAATCTGAGTATTTTTCTAAACAATTCTATAACTACACGGGAAGGTAAATGTTATTGAGTAAACTGATACAGCTGTCATCCCTCAAGATGTGCAGTAGATGTGTAGAAATTTGTTATCAGTCTGTTAGATTATTCAAGCCGTAAATATCCAAATTCAGGACCGTATCCAGTTAGTGAAAAAGTTTTAAAGTAAATTGCATAAACATTTTAAATTAAACTAGTAAAGTTGTTTCTAATATATTTAAATATATGGTGAAAGAAAAGACGTCGAGGATACTCAACCTTCCATTAGAAGGTGAAGTATTCGAAAAATTGTTACAGAAAAAAGGAATATAGAACGAGGTACAAGTTCTTCTTTTAAATCACCAACTAAAACGAAAAATAGGAAAAAGCCTAAAACCGAATTAGATATACGGGAGAAGGAGATTCTGTTCCTGAAGTAGTAATGACGTAGATGGGATTCCGTTAAAGAAAAACGAAACCAAATAGAGAAATATTAATGGAGAGACATGATATTCGTCAATTAAGAATAGCTTTTTTACGTTTCATGAAATCGTACAGACAATTGAACAAAACGATTGAATATTTGGATGAAACATACATTCATGCTTCGCATACCGTTGCTAATTGTTGGAACGACAATTCCAATGAAGGTCTAGCTAGGCCCATTTCAAAAGGACAACAATTGTTCATGCTGGCAGCGAGAAGAGCTTCATTCCAAATACTCAACTGATTTTTAAATCAAATTCAAATACCGGAGCACACCATCACGATATGAATTTTATCAATTATGAAAAATTGTTGGTGGAAAAATTTGTTCCTAACCTACCTCCAAATTCAGTCGTGGTTTTTGACAATGCGCCTTATCACAATGTTCAGAAAGATAAAGTAACGACTTCTAACAGTAGGAAATAAGATATAAAGGAATGGTTGAGGTTAAAAAATATTTATTTTGACACAAATATGTTAGAAACTGATTTTGTATAACCTTATTGAACTCGATAAGCCATAATTCAAAACGTTCGAGATAGATGAAATTTAAACTCAAGATGGTGATAATGATTGATAATAATTTGAATCCCATCGAATAAGTATGGAGATCACTAAAGCAATACGTGGGACAAAAACAGTTGTCTTTCAATGTTAGGGATGTGCAACATTTATGAGCAACTTTTTTTGACGCTTGCAGTACTGAAGAGTGGATAAAACGCTGTGATAACGAAAAAAAAGTGAGAAAACAATTCTTGGGAGCATAACTTCTCATTGACGAAGTTACGGAAAATCTGATTATGAATTTGGGTGAAGATTCTAATTCCGAAACTGAAGAAGAAAATGGTGATTCTGACTAGTTTCTTGTGAACTTATTATTTATTTTTTGTTAAGTTCAAATAAAATAATTATTTATCGTATAAAATTATTATTGATAATTCATTTGTCATAACATTGAAAGGCATTTTATAATTGATTTATTATTCACAAAAAAATGTTTGTTGTTTTTTCTCGGAATTTCGCTCTTAGAATATTCGGGTTACCCGAATTGCCTTTCATTATCTACTTTGACTATATTTACAAAGATCCAAATGGAATAATATTCGTTTAATGTTCAAAACAGAATGAAATTACTGTCTTTGTTAGAATATCAAACTATTCTTAGAATATAACAATTATCCAAATTTTAATTTATATAAACTGCTTTTTATATATCTAAAAGAACCAAAATGGCATTTAAATATCCAGTTATTGTTTACTCCCCAATCCGTACAAGGTTAGGTTAGGTTCAAATTGAGTGGGTCTATTCGACCCTCCACCGCAACCCACAAGGGTTTATTGTGGCTCATACCTATTCACACTCGACCAAATAAAGTCAACTTCTTAACGAAGCCTATTAGTTTGAGTGGTGAGTGGTCTTTCAGGTCAGATGGTAAGAGTACGGCTCTGTCGAACTCTAAAAACCTGATTCGGTCCCCAGCGGGGCAGACAAAAAGTATATGCTCTGCTGTTCCATCGTTAATGTGGTAGTCGAATAGTCAAGGTGCAAGATTCCCACCTTGATACCCGCGACAACCTTCCCTAACGAGGGTTTTGCATGTCAGCTACACCAGGCGATGCCTTAGATTCAACGGTGCAGGATTTTTTCGCCTCTGGTTTTTCATGAATCATCACTTGAGCGTAAACTTTTGCTAACCTGTTCATGGGGGGTTAGTTTCTCTACCTGAGACATATTTTGCGTACGTCGATCAAGAATTTGATGCAAGGCGTTTTATAAGGTACACCGATCTTGAGAAGACGACTCAGTCGCCTCAGGAGTTGGGGAGTTTACATAGAGGTAAGTTGGAGTCGTAAGCTCGACACCCATCTCCTCTATAGACTCAGCCTCAGAAAGAATGTTTAAGTTAACTCTGTCCATAGAAGTCCCACGATTATTTAGGGAAAGCAGGTCAATGGCAGCAGAGCCCCGCATTACCGTGAGAAAGCGATGCTACGACGAGAAGGCGCCCGGTATCTCGAAGGTTTCGTAGAGACAGCTGATAGGCTCAGTGTCATCCATCCTCTCGGCAGGGTTATACATCTTAGAAACACAAGTGATTCTGTATTTTTCCGTATACAGCGGGGCTACGTGGAAGCAGTCATCCGATGGCCGGTTTGCTCAACCCCCACATCCCAAGCCAATTCACTCGCCAAAAACAGGCAGTGAAAGATGAACAAGGAAACCAACCCGCCTAGTTCATACCAAGTAAAATTGCAAACAAAAGTTTCTACTCCTTATTTACGACCACAAATTCACGCAGATACGATTTCTCCCACCAGCTATGACTCAGTTCGATAGCTGTAATTGAAAACCGATACGTGAGTGAAACAATCATTGAATGTTATAATAATAATAATTTATTCATCAAAATATACAATAAATATAAATATATATATATATAAACAAGAATAATAAGTACATGAATAATAACTACCCACAAAAGGTAAAACCTAGAAGGTAGGGATTAAACAAACATATTGAAGATTTGTTGGTTACAAACAGCTATGCCTGATTATTTTGAATTTTCTAAAACAAAACGATTCTCGTAAATTTTGCAAAGTAGCCACCCATAAAGGATTTCTCCTGAGCATGGCATGGTGAGCTTTGAACAAAATTATGTTTTTTATTTGATGAAGCCAAATTTATCGAAGAAAAAAAATTGCATAATGGAACATAACGTACTACAAAATTCATTTTGTTTACTACTTTATAATTTATATATTTTTAGAATATTCCAAAATAGATAAATTTTGGAATATTCGTTTATTTAACTTTATTTAAGTTTTTTTTTCAAATGACGGTTTCGTTTCAAAAATCAATTGCAAGATCGATTCAGATCTTGCACCTACCATGAATATGAAATTATGACATTCAAGAGATCACTTCGGGTAATTGGTTTGCCATATTTTGACTATTTGCTAAAAGCCATTGCTTGATTTTTTTTTATAAAGATTCTATGAATTAATTATTCTCAATTCTATCGGTAAATTATTGAAGATTCTTGGTCCTAAAAATATGTGACTTCTCTGTGTTAATGTATTATTAACAAAAGGTATACGTATTGTATATTTATTTCTTGTTTGATATGGATGTTAAACGTTGATTATTTTGTTCACTGTATTCTTTTCTTTTATTAGAAGGTTCTCATAATATAACTGTTTGATGTCGAGAACATGAGCTAATTTGAAAAGTTCATCAGATGAAAAGGTTCGATTTTTCCCAAAGATTATTTTGAGTATCCATTT
>WOGP01009257.1:0-10824 GCA_015342065.1 Leptinotarsa undecemlineata | reverse complement strand
GATATAATGTGGTTTTGGTTAACAATATCATAGATATAGAAAAACACTTGAACAGGTCGATTTAAGATTAGAGGAAGACCTTGAGCAGTGTCACCATCACCTTCGAGCAGCTGGGTCAACCACCCCTAGTTCTGAAGACAAAAGAAAAAATTAACTTACTTTTTATCTTTCAAAAAGTCCAACTTTGGCACTTGTTTCAGTTCAAACCGAATGTAGGCACTAGGACTTTTGTGGTTTTCATTGTATTCTAACTCTGCTTCTGCAAGAGCAGTTCTAAAAATATAAACCAAAGTAAATAGTGTTCAATAAAGATGGATGAAACATATACCTTGAGGAAGGTGACCAATGGACAGGTTTAACATCCCTATAAACTAACTCTTTTTTATACAATTTGTAAAACTGACAAAGCTGTGTTTTCACATAATCAACTGTATAGGTTTTGTATGAATTTTTCCAGTCTCCTAATACACCCCAGGATTGGAAAGTTTTCTTCTGAACTTCTATTGTTTTGTCAGCAAAAGTTTTAGCTGAAATATTGAAAATAAATATTCAAATTCATTTCAGTGATTGAAAAAAATTAATGAAATCAACGAATCATTTACAATTTCATTGATATTCAAGTTGAAGTATTTGTCTACCATATTTTCAGAATATTTTTTAAATACCGATTATTTTCAACTTTCTAAAAAAGACTTTGTCCCCACAATTTGCTCTACAACTTTGAAACTAGTTAAAACTTACTTATTAATGGACAATACTGAATTTGCAATATAAAAATGACAATTTAATACTCTGTATAATTTTAATTTTTTATAAAAAAATACTAATTTATTCATCAATTTCAGATATAATAAATACACTTGTGGGAGATTGGTTCAAAACAATGCTGTTTGATATTGGATCACAAATGCTATATTTTTGGGTTCTAGTTTCAAATAGTCATCTCGTGAAAACTGAGGAGAAAGAAAATGAATCTCATTAAGAAGTTGAGGTCATAGCTCAGCCTAGCTTTGCAAAAGACTGCCTTTACAAGCTTTGTTTATTATTGATACTGGTGATTTTAATCTTATGTTGATATCCTAGAAAACGTCTTTGAAAGAAAGATGTCCTTGCTTACTTATACATGATTATTAAATTTTAATCAACTGAAAATCCTAATTTGCTTTGAAATTTCAAGTGTGAAGAAATGTATGAAACAGCCCCAAATGTAGTTCCATTATAACTACCTTTCGATCGAACTTCAATGGGATTGCAGTTTTTTGAGTTGGTAGTCGCTTTAAGTTCAATAGGTAGACCATGGCAATCCCAACCAGGTACATAATGCACCTTGTTTCCTTTGAGTATATGACATCTTAAAATGGCATCTTTCAGAATCTGTAATCATATTTCATGTCAATATTAGATCATTTGTTGATAGTGTAGGTTATTTGCCTTATTGATTGCGTGTCCCATATGTGGTTGGCCATTCGCATAGGGTGGCCCATCATGAAGAACAAATTCTGGTTCTGATAAATGACTTCGTTGCCAAGAGTAGAGATTGTCAAATTCAGCTACCTGAAGGACATAAATATTATCAATTATTCAGATTACATTTACTGGAAGGAACACTTGCAGTATAAATATTTTCATCTCTTTCCAGTAACTTTTTATTATCTAACCTCAATGGAAAATTTGATTTGGGTAAAAAAATCGTGTCACTATAAAACTTATTTTTTGATATAGCCTTAGTGCTAAAATAAATATAGTTCGGTTTTTTAAACTGTCTAAAACTACTCAACATCTTTTCAAATGGAAGAAATTTAAAAAGTTTGAAAAGTGAGGTTATTAGTGATTTCCATTGGCAAAATCGGTGCAATCAAAATTCTTCTACTTCTTCTTCTTAATTTTGGTCCCAACTTTCAGATTTGGCGCTATTATGACCAGTACTCTATTATGTGATAACTATAATAAAAACTTTGTCCGGGGAGTACAAGAGACTTGTTTTACACAATATTGTACTCCATTTTGTTTTATATTTTACTTCTTTGTTTTTCAAATTCTTCTTCCATATATTCTTCTTTCTGAATAAAATTCTTCGTTCCACAGTTTGATGGTAACATGATGTCATATTATGTGTAGTTACTATTGAACACTAGTGCAAAAATAACGAGCGGCACGCGGCTGTTGAAACTTGGCTTAGATAGTTTCTACATTGTAGTTGGGAAATTTCCAACTGTCGAGAGAAGCTGCACTCAGTTCATCTACAATTTCGATATTTGTTATTACAATTACATTCACTAAACAACTGAGAAAAAATGAATGACAAGTTTCTCACTGCGGAAACATGAATTACTCCGTTTTAGCTTCTTCTTTATGGAAACTGTTATAGAACATTTGTATGTAGACTATCATATAAAAAATAGAACTGATGCGCAACTATACCGTTCAAATTCGTAACATATCTAGCAACAATGAGATATCAGAACAAAACAAACCTACCAAGAGTTTTAAATTCGTTCGTTGATTGTATATTGATTCGTAGATTGTAGATTGGTTCCCTGGTCCTTATATTATATATTATATGTTTTTCGTTAACCAGCTGCCCTAGTTTTGAATATAAAAAAGTGTTCTGCCACGAACACAGGGATCTGATTCTTGCAGCAGTCAATTTCACGCAAAGGAAAATATATTCAGAGAACACATATATTGAAGAAAAAGAACGTGAACAAATAGAAACATCTACTCCCCCATGATCAACTTGGCTTAATGCGCCTGAATCTCAGTGTAATTTGTTACTCTGAGGCCTGGGCCTGAATGGAAGCAAAACCAAAAACAGTTAGAAAAAGAGAGAGAGAGACATTGAAGGGAAGAAGAGCGAAATTTTGGTCAACTGCGCCGAAGGGAAGCAAAGAACATAAAAAACGAGAAGAAGAAGAAAATTAACCTATTGTAAAGTATTTTAACAATTTGAAATTTATTAATTTTTCTATTAAAAAAACTGTTCTAGCTCCCTAATGATTTTACGTAAATTTGGTGGCTTTATAGAGCCTCTTAAATCATGCAACTTCCAAGGGTTGCTTTTTTTTACTTCTCGTGAGGTAGATTTTCATTATAACTATATAAAGCTTATCTATATGTATAGGATAGGTCTGTTTTATATTTTTTTGGCTAAAAATATAATTTTTCTTATCAGGTGTGTAAGTTCTCTACTGAATCAGTCAAGTCCGTGTCTGGCAGTGATGGTCTTGAAGATAAAACCAAAAAAATTAGTAAAGCAATGAGAGCATACCTACAAAGAGCTAACGAACATGATGAATTTATGAAGAAACAGAAAGAGGAATTTCAGATTGGAAAAAGGCATCTTGCTAATATGATGGGTGAAGATCCTGAGACTTTCACCCAAGAAGATATAGATGTGAGTGATGGCAATCAAGCAAATGAAAACAGAAAATAAATTGACTAGAGACTAGAGTACTTCCTCAGTTGTACCAGCCCAACTAAGGATACTAGTGAGCTGAAAATACAGTCAAACTCCCATTCTCTTGAAAAATGTTTGAACAATTATGATGTAAACTGTGAGCCTCCATCAGAAATGACAAATCTCCAAATAGCATGTCTGGAAAAATTACCTCAATTTCATCTATGACTAGTGATGTCTTCATTGAGAGTTTCCATAGTTTAAAGATCATTGAACGAATCATAATTTGCCAATCACAACTATTTCATTGACAGTCATTAAATATAATTCATTGATAAAAAGCAATGAAAAGAGAAATGAAAATTTCTATGTTTTTTACCACTTTCAATTGTAACTAACATTACTGCAGTTTCGTCCTATATGGACATTTTCAAACTTATACAACTTATAATTATTGTAATTAATTGTAACTAATGTTACTGCAGTTTCGTTCTATATGGACATTTTCAAACTTATACAATAATAATTATTTTTGTATGAAGATGGAGTAGTAGAAAGCCAAAAACTTTCTTTCCCAAAAATAATTATAACTTGTATAAGTTTGAAAATGTCCATGTAGGACGAAACTGCAGTAATGTTAGTTACAAATAAAAGTGGTGAAAACATAGAAATTTTTATTTCTATTTTCATTATGATCTCCTACCACGTAGTAACGGCTACATCCATTAATTTATTGATAAAAAGCAAATTGGAATAATCTATAGTTGAAATAAAAAATGTTTTGAATGAATCAAAGAGTAAATCCTTGTGAAGATTTGCTATGAATTTGGAAACATAAAACACATAGGTCTGCATATGTAGTTGTCTGAAATACTGCAAAATATAAAACATTACTATGTACGATGAATTATCTTCATTCCTTCATTTCATTCACTAATCATTTTCTTAGTGAATTCTACTTATGCATACACCTAGATTGCCATCTTTGATTTAATATAGTTAATATTCATTGTTATGAATATTTTTATCCTTTAGCAGGTAACTTTTATCAGTGCGTAATTCAATTGATAAAACTCCCCAGCAGAGCAATAACAAATTTTTAGAAATTTTTTTCTTTAAATTTTTATTGTTTAAGAAATCAACAATACCAAAAAAATTGTAAAAACAAAAACTGAGAAAATATTTTTTATTAATAGGTGATTCATAAAATAGACCACTGGTCACAAAATGATAAATGAATTTGAAAGTATCTATTTTTTCAAAAATAATATTTACTAATTCAGTGAAACTCAACACTTAGGCATGGGAATTTTCTAAACAGTTTTTACACTTTTCCAAGCACAAGGAAACTTTACAAATGGAACTGTGATACACTACAGTGTTTTTGAGCTTCTGAAAGTTTTAAGACACTGTAAAACTTACTGGAAATATTGAAGCGTTGTGACATCAATTATTTATGAATCATATATAGTACCTAGACATAAGTATGCATTTTATTCGAGAAATTATTAGGACCGCAATAAAAAACAATAATTTACCCGAGTATCAAATTGAAAGTCTCAGGAATAACAGGGTAAATAACAGGTAAAAAATGCTACAATGAACTCACATTCCATAGGCAAAATTTCAAAAAAAGTTTAAGTTGAAAGACAACCCAAAAATTATATAAAAATGTTGATAAACCACTGAAAATTCTAGAGCATATTTCCCTTTTATATTTTCCTTTCCTATATCTCAGCTTATACAAAAATTACAAACCAAAAACAAAACTTGGAAATTCTTTCTTTTTGCCTCTTATTTCCAGATCCAAAAATGTTAAAATTATTTTTGGATGTTTTTCAATAAAACTCTGAAATAGTCAACTTGGTCACAATTGAATCATCTCTCTACATCGTTCTGATTATGAGACATCATATCACGTTCTGACTCAGGTTTTGAAGACATTCAATCAACAGAAAAAGTGTCTATTTCTGCATTGAGTTCTTCACGAGTCAAACGTCCTACAAGCCTAAATGGCAATGGATGCATATTTTCAAGAAACTTGGTACATCTACTCAATACATATTGAAAACCAATTTTGTACATGGAATGGTTGTACTAAAGAAGGAGCCACTTGATAGGAATGATTTTTAGCCAATTATTTTTTGGTAAATATCAACAGATAATTTTCATTTACAGACATGATGTGTTGATTTTTAAGAATAAAAAAATAGGCAATTCAGATGAAACTAATAGACTTTCAATGGGTGGGATTGTAATCTCTGGCACGAAATGAATCCACCAGAACAAGATACTGTCTTTTGACGTGGATTCTGCTAACAGTATTTTATTCTGATGTGAAAAAGTGTTAATGGATAACAGACTTTTGTTTACTATAACTTTTGAAATATTTCAGAGTCAGTCACCTGGTTTCGAAACAATGTGTTAATATTTATAGAGCAGACACCAATGATAGCTTAAATTATAATTTTCAGCAATACGGTGTAACGTTATTTCAAAAAGTTGTCTATTTTTTGTACCAGTGAACCGCAAATTAAACAGAAAGGGTGGTTTCAGCTTTCTTCTAATGCAAAGAGTTTGGATACATTCAAATAACGAATATTATAATTTATTCACAAGGATCATATTGTTATTTTTTGAGTACATTTCTCTGAAAAACATTTGATGATTGTAGGTACATTTCACATTTATGCTGTAACTACTAAATTCTAATATTTTCTTCAGAATGCCATTGAATATTTATTTCCTTCTGGACTTTATGAGAAAAAGGCAAGACCTCATATGAAACCTCCAGAGGAAGTATTTCCTCAAAGAAAGGCTGCAGAATTTGATGAAACTGGCAGGCCCCATCATTTCCTTTTTTATACTGGAAAACCAAATTTTTATCAAATGTTACATGTAAGTATGACAGTATTGAGTTTATAACATAAATGGTCATAAAGCACCATTTAATTGGGGTGGCCTACTATAAAACAAGACGGCCTCGAAGTGAGATAATATACGTATAGGATAGTAATATAAGTATAGGATAGTAATATAAGTATAGGATAGTAATATAAGTATAGGATAGGTAATGCAGGAACACTGCCACTCCATGCCTCTGTCCCTATTCACTTATATAAACCTAGACTTACTTCCCTCAAAGTTATTTGGGAATAATAAAAAAGTCGATTCAGAGATTTATTCAATATATACAGTGTGTGTAAAGCTTTGAGATGAAGAAGTGAAGTTATCAATAAATGTTTCATATGAAAGTCTTAGATGTAAGTGCATTGGGGCATTTTTGAAATATTCTCCTTTATACATATCCAAAAAAGCAAGCATAGAAAAGATAGGTTTATTTGAACGAAGTACCCTATATTTAGATTCCATCAGGAAAGTATTTTTGAAAAATAAGAGATTGTATATGTATGTACGGAGCGGTTCAGACGTTACTCCAAAACTAAAATCGTCTCAATTTTCATTGAAAACTCTTTAAAAAAGTATGATTTTTTTATGAAGATATTTTTGAAATGTAGTGTTTTCAGTCTCACTGATTCTAAATAAAACTAGTTGACTATGCAAACTCTCTTTGCTTTTTTTCTTATACATAAAAGGCATATTTGATAATATGCCCTTTATGTACTCCATGACATAAACTGTAGGTTGATAGACCCCATGCTCAGAGCACGTGTAGCTAGAGGTTGTCCTCAAAGGGTTGTTATCCCCACTCTTATGGAAGTAATGGGCTGAACCTAAGCCCAATGAAATCGACCACAGTACAATTCAACAAGAGGATCAAAATAGAGGTTTCAGAACCTCTGAAACTTCGAGGTGAAGGATGAATCTGTGTGGGGAGGTGAAATATCTGGGAGTGATACTATATCACAGGTTGATCTGGAACCAACATCTAGAAAGAGTCGAAAGAAAAGCGGAGGTAGCATGGATGCAGGTCAGATACACTTATGAAAAGACGTGGGACGATGGTGATCAAAGATGAAACAAATGACCGTTATTAACGAACTAACCAGGTTGCAAAGATTTGCGTGTTTGGGAATAACAGGAGCAATGAAAACATCCCCTACAGCTGTATTGGAAACATTTCTGAATCTTCCTCCTTTACATCTAGTAATAATGGAAGAGGCAAAAGTGGACCATTTCAAACTGGGAAACTCACTGAGTTATATGGGAATATAACTCAGAAATTACAGAATATGTGGAGGAACGAACTTTCAAGGTGTACTTGGAACACATGAATCCTAATAAAAATTCTCGGAAATGAATGCAGTCAAGCTGCTAGAAATTAATTCCATGAAAATCAAAAGATAATTAGATAAGTAGATACTATTCTGATTATTCCTATATTAATTTAAGAGCCACCACAGTTGTCAGTTGATTGGTCAAACCACCAACACTGACAGGCTCAAACAGCTGTCTACTAAAAATTTTATACACAACGATTTTTATTAACTCCACTTTTTCAAACTCCTAATGGAAGCTCGGTGTGACACCCAGTGTATAAAGAACAATTTGCATAACTCTCCATAAATTAGTGAAAAAGTATGAAATGATTGATTGATTGTTTGAAAATTTCAATTCAACAGTCAAAATTATGAAATATTATCAATAGACATGTCAATTTTTATTTGTTCTGAAATTGGTGTTTTTCAGAATGCAGTTCAATACATGAATGATATTGAAAAATTTGAGGATACCATGATTCGAAAAGGATTGACTCCAGATCCAAATCTCATCCTGTAAGTGATTTAGACTGCAGTAATAATGGTAGTATATAACTTCAATAAGCGAGAAATGTCAATACTTGTGAGAAGTAAGTTTGTCGACGGGAGCTGAAGGCTCGCATTTTAAATCATTCAAGCGAGTGATGACCATGAGAATGAGTTATCAATGTAAACAAATTCAGTAGTTGATTTCAAATAAATCCAAGTCCGTATTGATGAAGTCATTTGTTGGCAGGGTTTTTATTTGTGATGATTTGAATGACATCAAATTCACTAAATAAGTAAATTTCCTAGGAGCTATTCAGGTGAAAATCTCACTAGTCACCTACAAAAAAATTTATAGTAAAATTAATTCAAGCTATTATTCAATCAAATAGTTGAAACATTGTTTCAATAGGTTTGGTTTGCTGAATGTTCATTTTGTGAATGCATACTGTCATCAGTTTGAACATCATTCCTTGGTGATGTGAGAGGGAAAATTTTTAGAAACTTTTTCAGAAACGAGTGATATGATTGACGTTAAATCTGGGGTTTCGAGACCAATTTTTAAAAGCAAATGCTTGTTGACTACACCCGCAGTATATGTAATTAAATGTGTTACTTTTGTGCAGAAGAACCTTGATTCGTACATAACAAATTTGAGCATTCACGGTCAGGATACTTGCCGTGCCACTGTTCTGAGAGTCCCTTCGCATTAGAGTGACCATTTGAAAAAATATCTATCATACAATGTTAATATAGCCTATCACTTTCTATAAATTCTGAAACAGGAAAGAAAGTAAGACAGTTAAAAACTTATTATTAGACAAATGTTACTTACCCCTACAGGATATAGGGAATATTTAGAGGAAACTAACAGCTAAATAATTATATTTTCGTCTGCTGTCAAGTTTTACTTTTTGTTATTGCTTCCGCTTCAGTGTTCTGATGGTGATGTTATTTTATTTTATATGTTGATAAATGTTCACACCAAGGACAATTACCATATTTTTATTTTATTTATTTACTTTGTGTTTATATTGTCAACCTACCAGATGTACTAACTGTACCAAATTGATTAACAACATTATTATTATAGAGAACTGTCTGGTTATCAATGGCTAGACAAAGGTGTTTTGGAGAAAAAACTGATGGAATCCTTAGGAGACAAAGACTACGAAAATTTTGTTAGTACCTTCGAACGATTGTGCCAGTTACCATATTCATACAAGGCTAAGGATTTCATTTTTGAATTCACGAAGCCCCTCATGAATCAAATAAAGACATATGACGCCCCAAAAGCACAATATGATTCAGATGGTCGAGCATATGTTACAACATATGGTAAGTGAACTTGTTTTAAAACAAAAAGCTGCGGCAACTTGTGAGAATGATGAAATATTATTTTGTATGAAATCTACCCATTGCAGAGTGTTTGAGAAAAACTGCTAGAGGTGACGTCACTATTAGAATGCCAGGTACAGGTAAAATCACTATAAATGGACAGGATATGAGTTACTTCACTGATGTGCAGTCAAGGGAACAGGTAAGTACTTAATTAAGTTTTTGAAACTCCAAAAAACGAATTTACATACTTCATGATGTCGATTTATTGAGTCGTCAGGCAGAGATGAAGTTTTTCTGTCGACATTTCATATACTGTGACCCAGGATTTATGTTACAAGAAATGCAATGAACTGAAGATGCTTGAATTCCATTTTCAGATTGTGACACTGAGTTCTGTTTGATGAAAAATGAATTATAATCAATTTCTGAATAAAGTCGCTCTTGACAGTGAAGTGAAAACAATTTCTTTTTCTGGTAACTAATCCTTTTTGTTCATGTTAAGTAAAAAATATTAGTACGAAAAGTATTCCTGTATGAGGAATTGTATCCCATATAAAATTTCTGGTTAACTTTGTTAACCTGTAATTTTTTCAAATTGAATAAAAGGAATTGTATGCACTCACAAATTGAATTTACAAAGCATTGTTTTACATATTACAGTTAAAATTTCCTTCTCAAAATATCTGCCACCAATTTGGGTGATGTCTGAATTTTCTGAAACTGTTATGAATTTCATAGATGTATATTTGCTGTACCGTGTTTCTTATTCTTTCATTTAGTATTTCTCTACCGGTAACCATATTTTTATATGTCCAGTGTTATATCGAAAAAAGCTACTACAATTTTTTATTAATACAGTTTTTAACCCATACGCATTCAATTGCATCAGATAATTTTGATTTTTTACTCATTTTTAGAAAATGCGTTACTAGCAAAATAGCGAGTCTACAGAAGAGATGGATGTCGAGTTAACGACTCCAACTGTCCTCCCTGTGAATTTAGTTCAGGAGCGAGTCTACAGAGGAGATGGTTGTCGAATTTACGACTCCAACTGATCTCCCTGTAACTTTAATTCAGGAGCTAGTCTCCAGAGGAGATACGACTCCAACTGACCTCTCTGTAAATTTACTTCAGGAGCGAGTCTACAGAGGAGATGGATGTCGAGTTAACGACTCCAACTGACCTCCCTGTACATTCGGTTCAGGAGCGAGTTTACAGAGGAGATGGATGTCGAGTTTACGACTCCAACGGACCTACCTGTAAATTCAGTTCAGGAGCAAGAGCTGCGGCGTACGCAGAATCTGTCTCAGGTGGGGGAACTAACCCCCCATGAGCAGGTTAGTAAACGTTTGCGCTCAAGTGAGGTTTCATCAAAATCAG
>WOGP01009256.1:0-10824 GCA_015342065.1 Leptinotarsa undecemlineata | reverse complement strand
TTTGATTAATGATTACTCTATATAGCCAACTAGTCTAGATTTTAAGGTCAAACCCTCTCATTTATTTATATATAATGTATATGTGTAAATTTTGTGTATTGTAATATTATACAAATAGCTGAATTTATGCTAGAAGTATACTTGTTTTTCTAATTTGAATGTTAGATTAGTATTTATATTTTTATATATTTTATTGTAACCTAGTACTAAGGAACTGACTTGCTATAAATGTATCTTTGTACATAATATAGTGAAATAAACATCTAATCTATCTATCTAATGTTTATTCTCATTTGACGCATACAGGTTTCCAAATTGTCAGTACACCTACACTAAAGTTTAAAAATAAAATAGAATACAGATACATACACCAAGTTACAAAACACAAAGCAGAATAAAGTCTATTAACTAGGTAGAAAAATTATACGAATACACATTCATTCATAGAAATATTTCTCAAAAGGAACTTCAAAAATCAAATAAACTTCCAATCGCGAAATACTTAGAAAAATGAGATATTTCAAAATATTCTGTGCTTTATATATTTTTTTTATATATGTACATTTCAGCCCTCGTTAAGAAGTATACTTTTGTGACAATAGAGCATATTTAATATAATGAAGCAATAAAGCATATTTAATATAATGAAGCAATAAAGCATATTTGAGTCAAATATTTTCGTGTGGACTTTATTTGATTGACATATTTTTGTAGAAGATAGACGTCGTTCCCAGAGTCAAAACTTCAACGATGTTAACCAGCTGTTTTTGGGCAATTTACCGCATATGGCGACTGAAGACGAGCTTCGTGACATTTTCAGCGAGTTTGGAGTCATTGTGGATCTAAGAGTGCACAGCAAACCGCCAAATAAGATCGGAGGTGCGCCTGGTGGACGGGCCCCACCAAACTACGGATTCATCACGTATGAGACTCAGCAAGGTGTGCAGAGTTGTCTACAAGCCAAGGTAGGAAATATATCCTCAGACAATGTTGTTTTACTAAAAGTTGCATTTACTTATGTAGCAGATGTTTCTTGGGCTAGGGCATATCTCATTAGACAATTCAAAAGTGAGGGTGGGTTTCTAATGATATGGGTTTTCATACCGCGAAAACGGTTTACTATGCACTTATTAATTCTCGGCTATGATATAGAATACAATTTTGTTAAGAATGCAATCCAAGCCTTCTTTCTTCTGTTTTTATCTTTACATGTTTGTTTTCTTAGACTTTATTGATGAAATGCAAATTTTCAGACAATAAGATATAATTTGATTTGATAGTGTACTACTGAAAAATTGCTTATATATGATTAAAATGATGTAATATAGTGATTGATCTAAGTGTATTGAAAAGGAAACTAACGTTCGATACAGGTGGTATTATGATATATCAATTGGATCCAAACTTTTATTAGGTCAAATAAAGAGAAATATGAATCTCATTGATTATTTTAGGGATATGTTTTCTCAAGGTAATTGTCTTGTTAACTTGTAGAACGAATACTGCCAGTGGCCGATTTATAGTGGAAATTAGATTTTTCTCTTCATACCGTGAGATATATTGACTGAGTAACATATAACACTAAAACAGTTCAAAAATTCCTTTATGTTTCAATGAGTTCCGTGGAACAAGTTGATGTTATTTTCAAACTTAATAACCCTGAGATGAATAGACAAATCATTAAGATTGAAAAGGTGAATCGATGTTGCATTTGTAGGATTAGATTTTGGGGGACTTGAAGAATTTTTATTATTGTAACAAACATTATTTTCAATTTCATGGCTCTATCGAAGCTGGGTATGTCTTCTAGTGGACATACTTGGTCAAAGTGAGGCCAATATAAAGTTTCTACAATGGTCACTGCTGAATATTTTCATTATTTTCGCAGTATTACCCAAGTAGAATACATTTTCACACTTTGCAATAATCTTTTTTGTTTCCTTTTGTTTTTCTTTTCCTATTTCTTTTCCATTCTTCTTTTTTTCAATTTTATAATTTTTCACTGTTGGGATTTCCTTTGTTGTATATATTAGTGGGTAATCAATTGAGCATACGGAATCCTGGGTATGTAGTTGGGGTTATTTAGATAACATAAATAATCATTGCCTCAATAATTTTCTTTGTGACACACTGAAATTTTCATTACTTTTCATCTGAAAAAATTGATAATTTTTATAGTCATTAGAACTTCGTATCCATAATTTATTTCATGCAAAATAAAGTATATTATAATCATATCTGAGCAAACTCAAGCTAGTTGATTTCTTCTTTAACCACCAATACAGTTGAACCTTATTAGTATTCTAAATTTATTATATTTTTGTGAGCTTATACAAATTTATTGTTTTCAGAAATTGAATTCATGAGTCACAATACTCTTCACAGAAAAGTTCATGAACTGTTACTCTGAAATTCACAAAAGTAACATTAAAATCATATTTTCTATATCTTTACATCATTTGAATACATTGACATAGATCCATAGAATATAACTATGTTATATATGAGTAGATTTAATTTACAAGCAATTGATAACCCAATCATTGGAGTCATCCATAAGTAAAAACAAAACTGGTCTAAGGTTAGGTTCCTGAGGTATCCACAGAATGTTGTAGCTGGTTATGAAACTCTGGAATTGCGGTTGAACATAGATTTTGTTTCAGCCCATTTTCTATCCAAAAGATGACAAGAACGGTACACCATTGAACGTCGAAGAGAAGAAGACAAAGGATAGGGAACGTCTCCCTTATGGTGGTGGTCGCCCGATGGATAACAGGGGCAGGGGAGACAACGGCGGGCCAAGACGCGGAATGGGCGGTCCCGGAGGTCCCAACAGGAACACCAACGGAGGAGGTGGCCCCCCCGGCCAAAACAACAGGAACAACACTTACAACAACAGAAACAACGGCGGACCACCTAACCGCGGCTCCAACCCCTACAACCGCCGCTAACCTCAATGTTTCTCCCTTCGTCTGACTGGGTGACGGACGTTGCCGCGTCACTCTAGTTTGTGTGTAAGAAAAGCGTATGTGGGTCGTGTACAGTGTATTCGCTAGGCTGAGATATATGCGAGAGCTGTTACTTGTTAGTGCCAATGGCGGAGGACGAACAGTTGCGGGTTATTTACTTCAAACCATTGTTTTTTTTTTTCGTTTGGTTAGTTTTTTCAATGACTCATCCACAGTACCGTTGCTCTACATTCTATCTGCCAGTCTCCCAAACTGATAGCCGTTTCTTTTTTTATTCGTAACTCCGAAGTACTTATTGGCTGTGTTGTATGATAATTTTGCGGATTGGTGAATAGCAAGACGAATTAGAAGAATGTTCAGCAATTGAAGAACGAGGTATACCATGACAGGTAATCCACTACTGGACATGGCTTGAATTGAAGGACAGTGTCACAGCTCGTCAGCCGCGCAGGTCGTACTTTGTATTAATTACATACCTGTTATTTTATATATCGCAAGTAGTATTTATGTATCATTATTCAGACTAGATTCTTACATAAAAACGAATACACGCTTTAATTTCTCTGTTCATTAACTGTGTGTGGAGTTTTCGATTAGCATCATGGTCCGTTTGCAATTTGTCGGGAAACGTTTTTATTCGATATTGGATTTGTTTAGTTTCACTGTATAAAGAATTTTCAGGGTTAATGTTGAATTGTTTTATTCAACAGGTTTGAATATTATGCACATATTATTCGGGCATAAGTAGCCCCTTCTCTCTAGCAGTCCAATATATCGAAGTAAGACAAAATGTATGTAAAAAGGTATAATTTCAAGTACTTTTTGATCGGAATAAGTGTTGCATCACCTGCCGCTGAGAGGGCGCTACAATATTTTTTAAATCAAATGTAAAGAGGGGTTTCAATTGATAGTTGATATCAATTTTCTATATAACACTTTCATTTTTGGAAATTTTATCGTCTATTTCTAAATAATTAACAGTTTTATATTTGTTTTAAGAATCTGCAAACAAATGATGAATATAATTTAAAAAAAATGTATTCTTATAATGTAAGAAACGCGTGCATTAATTATTCTGAGAGTACACTTTATATTCCACATTTGAATTCCTATTCCTATAATCATAATGAAGAGAAGATAATTGAAACTCTCTGTTTTGTACCAATTTTATTTGTAACTAATATTAATGCAGTTTCTTCCTATAAGGACATTTTCAAACTTATACATTGTAACTAAATTTACTGTAGTTTCGCCCTATAAGGACATTTTCAAACTTTTACATTAATGTATACATTTAATGCAGTAAGTAACGTTAGTGCAGTTTCATCCTATAAGGACATTTTCAAACTTATACATTAAATGTATACGTTTAATAGGGACATTTTCAAACTCGTACATTAAATGTATACATTAATGTATAAGTTTGAAAATGTCCTTATAGGGCAGGAAACTGCAGTAACGTTAGTTACAAATAAAAGTAACTAACTGCAGTAACGCTAGTTACTGCAGTAACATTAGTTACAAATAAAAGTGGTAAAAAACATAGAAAGTTTCAATTCTCTTTTCTTACTCATAAATTATATCTTGCAGAACATTAGACAACCATTCCCAATTTGAGATAAAATTTATAATTATGATATACAATTTATTTGTGAAATGCCTGCAGCTGCAGCTTAGAAACTTTACACTAAACATCAAACTGTCAAAAATATCAGGTAGATAGGAGCATGAGTACACATACAAGTTAGTTTATTTTTTCGTTCTCGAGATATTTCTCCTTTAATCGCTTATAAATTTGGATATAAATTAACAGATTTTTATTAGATTTTATAAATGTTCATCTGAAAAATTGCAAATGGAAGTGGTGGTCACGAGTGGATGATGGGAATGGAAACATTTGTGAAGCTTCATGTGTCTTGAACTACAATTTTGCAAATGTTACATTTCAAATGAAAAATTTGTAATGGAAAAGATTTATTTATTTCACAAAGAAATTATTTTTTACAACTTTATCTTTACTCTATAGCTTTACTATCATTTATTGTTTTACCTTGAGGCAGTGAAAACATCGTGTACAAAATCTACTTGACATTCTTGCGTTGTTTGGTACTGTATACTTGTTTTTATGCTTTGATTATTATTAGGTTCATTTTACTCTTCATTTAGTAATTTATCATTGAAACAATTGAAATTAGTAATTTCAGTGAGCTTAACTGATATTTTTTTGTTTGACAGCTTAACGAGTTTTTGTTAAACTTGATGAGTCTTCCACATTATAGGATGCCCTTGTCTTACAATCCCATGGAGTTATTACTTCTCAAACGCCCTTTAAAAATGTAGATATATATTTTTTCTGTACAATGTTACGGAAGTGTTGAATCCTGAATCAGTACAACTCTTGCAATGTAGTTTGTCTGACCCTTTGATGCATAAATGACAAACAGAAGCAGTATAAGTGGATGAATGACCCAAAACTGCACTGAGTTTATTCAGTAGTAATATACAAGCTTTGACCAGACAGAGTTGTTTAATTGCTGTACTATATAGCAGAATGGTTTTCTATTTTTGAATTGGTTCCAACTCCAGTATCATTGTAAGAGATTGTATTATTCTTGTGGTATGATTTCATTTTCTCATTTTTTACTGTTTTCAACTTTAAAAAATGTGGATACAAATCAGTTTCAGAAATCACATATAACCCTGCTAACATTTGCATCAGACTGAATCAAAGCTTGGAAAACCGGTCTGCCAATTGCAGCACATTGGGTAACTATTTTATTTGGGGCGCATGTATTTTTTTGTGTTGGCTATTCTGTCAGTTGTCGGATGTACTTGACGTTCATATAGGGAAGAATTTCCACCAATGATTGCACTAGTGAAATAGTTAAGAGATGATCGGAATAACTGAATGTTAAACATAAAGTTATGTTTATCATTTTGGCGTTTTATTTGTGTTTTTAGTTAACGAATTGTGAATCTGTGAGCTATTTTTTAATGCTTTCATGTGAACTGGTTTCACTCAAGGATAGCACAAGAAACCACATCAATATATGAAAACGGCTGACAGGACTGTTTTTGTTTTACCATCCGGCTTAGTTTGTTATATCCAGTGGGTGTCGTACGATGAACTTCCCGATTGCCAGTTTTTGAGTTTTGTTTGCTGTTTTCATTTTTCATAGTTTTTTTCGATAGTTAATAATATTGTGAGTAATTGACATGACAATTGACGCTAATGACAAATATACAGAGTAGCCGATTCAAAAAAGATTCATGGTCTCCAAATAAAATCTTATCAGCTAGAAAATCATAGCACAGTATTTAACCCACCGTCATCTAAAAATATTTCCAAGAACTCAATTGTCAAACATGTCTTATGCCATTTGGGAGAATACTCTTTCCTCCGTGAAAAAAAATTAATCCACGATATTGGCAACATACAGGTACAGTTACAGATGTACCTTGATGATATTGTGTATTAATTTTTTGTAGAACCCTGGGGTTACTTTCGTCTGCCATTTGCACATTTTGCTAATCAAACTACATTGCATAAGTTGTAAATTGTTTTTACTGTAGATTGCTATAATGATGACTAAAGTTATTACTACTACAGTATAACTCAAATAATTTCAAAATATTATGTTTCCGTTTATATATGAACCGGGCTGATTAATATATTAGTAGATAAGAATGGAGCAACTTAACACGAATGTTTCACTGCATAATACTTCGCAAATTTGGTTGTAAATATGTGACACTTGCAATCTGATCTGGAGTGATTCCTTCCTGAGTGATTTTTTAAAAAAAGCAAACTTACTTGTTACCTTTACTTATTTAGGTGAAAATTCCTTGAGCTTTTCAGCAGCAACTCATATTGTTAACAATAAACAGTAATGTTGGAAACCTCAAAAAGTTTTTTATTTTTTCCGTAGATTTATAGTTTTGAAAATACAAACGATTCTATATTGTGCATTTGCCAAGTAGAATTTTGATCTCAAGCCTATACGAGGAGAATTTTCGGCTATTGAAAGCTGCGTCAATTCAGTGGAGTCATCAATTACCCCACGTGATAAAGCGTGTTTGGTTTGATTCTTTTGGCATCATATGGGTTGTTTCTAGTGTAGTGCTCAAACGTGTTTTTATATGTTGATATTTTGATATCAATTTTTACTAAATTTCATACTTGTGAATCTTGACTTAAAATTAGTACTAATCGTGTAATAAGCAGTATTTATTCATTTCTTTTCCTGTGATAATCATTTGCTCTGTTAATGTTTTGTTGCTGTGGTCCTACACTAACCTCTCATTTAAGTGCTAGTCTTTAACCTAACTCTTTTTTCTTACCCTAATCCTTCCCTAATACCTCATCTTAAGTTTTCAACCACTATTTAAATAGAATGTTCCTAGAGTTGGTCTCAGGATTTGTTGATTGTTGCTTTACATTGCCTAATTAAACTTTTACTATGGGAAATTACATGTTCATTCTCAGGAACCTCAAACTGTTCACAGTGGTATGGGATTTTGATATTTTATGTTCACTAACAGATGTGTGAAAAGAGGTCTTTATAGGGGACACTCGAGTTTATGTTTTATTCTTTTTCCTTCAGTTTCTCTTCTTGTAATGTCAAATTGTTAATGGAGATCATTAAAGAGAATTGTTACTGTAACAGTGAAATTTCATTTCACCTTCCATAACTTTTTATAGTTTCACTAGAGATCCACTTGTATCATGATAGATTTTTAATTTAGTGGCTTACACAATTTTTATTCTTCTTTCATTATATTATATAATTGAATTATTGGTGAGTCAACTGAATTTGAGCAAAAGTTTCAAAATCAGAATTAACGTGTTTTTCAAAGTTCAGTTGAAAACAGAAAATTCACCACATAGAGAAATATCTTTCAAGTTATTGTGTAATAGTTTATTAGCCTTATATAAAGCTACATGAATAAGTAAGACGTAAGTAAGATAAGCTCAACAGTAACGGGTCTAAAGAATGTAAACTTTAACAGCTGAAAATAAAGCTATTTTTCCAGTTTGTTGGCCGTAGTCTGCAGCTTGTTGTGCCTAGCGTTTCGTCTTTTACTCTGGTATACATCATCAAGGCAATGAGACAACAAATGCTTGGTTATCATAGCTAATTCATTATTAGTAGACTTTGTCTCTAATTCTCTTGTGTTATTCATCAGTGATGATGTGCTTTTGTTTTTATTGATTAGATTGTGTGTAGTTGGGGACAGATAACCAGATGGTTTTGTTATTATTGATTAGGTCAAATAACCTTGTGTGCAATTAAGAACAGATAGCCAAATTTTATTCATGTAAACCCTATTTCTATTGAAATTTTCTCTATAAAATAAGGTAAATAAAAATAGTAATAAATACTTGAAACACCTTAATATTATTAAGACATTTTTTTACGTCGGTAAAGTCAGCACGTCACTGGAATTATTCATTTTGAGTGATTTATTATTGCATGCCTTTCAAAAATGTACAGACAAACATATCACATATTTTTATGTTATCTAAAATAAATCATATTGGTGAAGAGTTTATGTGGGAACTTTGATGTGATGTTGAATTCCAGCAATGCATTTATGAACTCATTTTTATTGATGTTAGAGCAAAAAATTTGACATTAATACCCCTACATATATGGATATGTTCTTTCATATATTTGTAGTGTCTTCTAGTAATAGAAAATTATGGTCAACTATAAAAAAATTGGACATCATCTATAAAATTTATTGATTCGGTATATTTACAGTGAAAATATATAAAAATATAAAACTTAGTTAATCGTTGCACTGGTTTGTATAGTTTCATAACTGAAACATGTTCGAGATACCTTCACTCAGATTCTTCATATATGTCCGAAAGAGGACTAACTCTGATGTTGTTGAAGTAATTGCTGATCTTGAATTTGAATCATAACTCAGTAGTCTCCAATTTTCTTGCCGGAGGTACAGGTGGGATTGGTAAAGTTTGGTAGACGTTTTGAGGTCTTCCTTGTTGAGGATTTTGCTCTTGAATTTGTTCTACAGGAGGCAAGGAGTCTTCACAACAAACGACGTTTTCATCCAAAGAGTCGTGCTCCGATTGACTGAAATAAATGATTGATTAAAAATGGTCTATAGAAAAAGTAATTTTTGCAAACCTCAGATCGTCTACATTCTTGAACCATTCGTTTTCATAAGCTTTCAACCAAATCGGGTTGCTGCCCTCTAAACTGTGCTTGTTGGTGTTTGGTACTCGACCACTTAAAATACCCAGACCTCTCCCATCTATTTCCGAATCTGCACCAACTAAAAATTGAATTGAATTTGATTATGAATAGATGAATTTGGTGTAAAGTTGTCATTGCATGCCATATTTATTTTAACTGGGTTGCAAGTTACCAAATCCCTAATAATTTGATTTATTTATTTATTACCCAACAGTCGAAAACCATTTATAGGGTTAAGTAAATAGGTTAAATATAGGTACCTTTAATACACTGAAAATATACAAAATGACGATCAAACGTCACGGTTTTGGTCACTGTTTTCTACGATTACCATTGCGTGGTGCATTAAGGATTCTTGCCACATGTTCGTACGGTCAATAAGGAGTAATGCGTCGCTTGCGAGAAGTAATAAGTAAAAACAATCCATGACTTTCGTATCACGATAAAGCACCTACTCACTCGTCATTGCTTGTTCGTATTGTTTTATCAAAATACAACACTATAACATGCCTCAGCCACCGTATTCACCAGATTTGGCCGCCTGCGACTTTTTTCTGTTTGCAAGATTGAGGAGACCCAAGAAATGTCTGAGATGAAAACCCAATCGCTGAGTCAGTCCAAAGACATTGCATATCACTTCGCTAATTGGAAAAAACGCTGGCAGAAGTGTATTATATCTGAAGAAGATTACTTTGACTGGGACAAAATAGAAATTGATGAATAAATAAAAAAAGAGAAAAATGAAAATTCATATTATTTTTTGAACAGACATATTGCAATGAATCAAAGTTGATTTCACAAGAAATAGATATTAAGTTGAAATTATTGCAAATATTAAGAACTGGTGACGTGAGGTACAAATTGGCCCTGGCCAGCTAAAAAGTTTTTGTGTCTCTACTTCTCAAATGAGACATAAACATTGGATGAAATTTCTAAACCATCCACATTGTTGTACAATAACTTAAAAGCGAATGACTTTCAATATCAATTGTTGTAGTCAGGTGCTCATATGGAATACCTTTAGACAATGAAGTTTTCCAAATGATGTAGTGCAGCAATTGTAGAACGGAGAAGTCGCAACAGAACGATATTCTAATTTTGACCTTACATAAACTATGTAGAGGATGATTGCGAACTATAAATCCATACACTCTTGAAACTTCACTAACTTTCTATGTAATGATGAAATATATTTGACAATAGTCATTTGAAACATCAGTGAACTATCGTTTCTTTTATAAATGAATATACTTTAAAATACTAAAAAACACGCTTTTAAAAATATCGAGCTAAAAAGTTCAAAATATATAGTTTTTCAAATAAGCTTGAAACAATAACGAACGAAAAATACTAGTAATATTGTGAAAAAATCGAAGGGCTTTTGATATACTAAAAATATGACACAAAGCGCCCACTCTTTTTTTCACAATAATACTAGTATTTTTGTTCGTTAGGTATTGTTTTAAGCATATTTAAAGGCAACAGGCGCGCGTGTTGATAAAAAAAATACTTTTATAAATGAAGAAATATTTGCACGCGAATAGATGAAGCAATAGTGTTGATATATCAAGGAGGTTCCGTACAGCGCCATCTGCCCGCGAATAGATCAAGCAATAATGTCGATATATCAC
>WOGP01009255.1:0-10825 GCA_015342065.1 Leptinotarsa undecemlineata | reverse complement strand
TTATATTATATTATATTATATTATATTATATTACCTAGGCAGCTGATTAACGGAAAAACAGATTTTAAACAGATTTCAAACAGATTTTTAAACATAAGTTGGTAGTCTGAATTGTGATTCCGTAGGATATATGAATATCAGAGTGAGAATGAACTTATAGTACTTAACCAACTACGAATAAGCTACAGTGTTAGCGAAACACGTCGTGACATTTATTTTTTTTTTAATAAAGTTTGTGAAGATCAAATCGTAAGGTAAAGTTTGTAAAAAAAAAATTGAAATATTACTCAGATACTATTATTATCGTAGTATAATTTATATTTTTCTGAAAAAAAAATGATCCATCAATTCATTATTCAAAATACCAGACCGAACATTTTTTTTTTATATCAAAGATATTCGTTATTGATGAAAATTTTACTTTTAGCACGATTGTTCCCCCTTTCAACTGATACCATCTAGAGGACCCGCGATAGTTCATTTTGTTTTACACCCATGGAAACTTGACCAAATGCATTCCGTTTCATAACGACTCAGATTATGAATTTCATGTGGCGAATAATTCTCCAGGTTAAGTGGAAAGAAAAAGACTCTGTCAAACAGTGAAACCTTCAAAGTGGTCCGCGGTCCACAGTGCGGCAGGAACAGAGTTGCACCCTGGTACCAAGGTCTGAATTTCCTCGTGAAGAATAATCATTTGCGAAGTTGACAGACTATGGCACATTTCTTCTTCTTAAGGACCTGATCGCTGGTCAGTACACTACTTCTGGGAGATGATATTCCATGGGTACAGAGTAGCTACTAATTGCACCATCCAGACGAAAATTGAACAATCGACAGAAATTGTAACGTTTCAAGATTTGTTCTACTTTGCTTTGCGCAACCAAAAGGTCATTTTTTGGATCGGATCGTTACGTTTGATGAAAAGTGAATCCTCTACGACCACATAAGTTTAGGACGGTAAGTGGACACCGATGAGCCACCCTGGCACTTCCTAAAGGAGAAAACCCACCAAAAAACACTGTGGTTACTGAATGGTGGTCAACGGCTAGTGTGATTCAGTTTCTGCAACCGGAACAAACCATCGCAGCAGATTCCTGTTACGAGGAAATTGATGATAGGTATCCAAAAATTGCATCAGCAGCAGTGGTAATGGCCAATAGAAGTGGTCCATGACTTCTGCTCGTTTCACAAATCAGCGTGCGAAAATTGAATGAATTGAGCGTCGAAATTCTGCTTCACCCACCATATTCCCCAAACCTCTCAAACGAGTACCATCTTTGCAAGCACTTTGATACATTTCTCACCGATGGTACTACGCCAATCAGGACTAGATAAGAACGGCATTGGTCGACTTCATCGAATACCGATCACCCAATTTTTATTCTGACATGTGTTACGTTGGAAAAATTGGCACTGATTCAAATGGCGCTTATCTCGATTGAATTGAATAAGTATCCACTGATATATTGCAATTTGAAGTAGACTCATGAAAAGAGACAAAACTTTTGACATATCCTAATATATCCCACCAAGTGAGTTGTCCAGCAGATTTATGCTAGAGTAAATTTTTTGTAAAACCTCAATCGTTTGTTTCTGTTTCCTCTTTTGATAGAGATTCCGCTTCTGCTTCTTAAGAACTTGATGTAAGGCACATTCATAAGATATCCTGCTTTGAATGAAGAGGAAATGTTACTTTCAGCCGTACTGAGCTGAGAAACTATTAGGGTTAATGTGTGTACAAAAAAGAGTTTTTTAAATTTGGTTGAAACAATGATATATGCAACTCCAAATGAACTCTCCAAATATTTAATGAACGTAACAGAAAGCTATTTCGAATCGCTTTTCCACAATTCTTCATTAATATCATTTCATAAATAATGAGCCCGAAAGCAAATATAAGTCGAGAGAAAAAGCTTTGAGTTGATATTCTGCATATAAAACGACGGGGAATGTTTATTTTGTGTGTTGCCTTCAAACGGCAAAACATTTTCGAATACTTGCATTTGATTTGAAGTATATGTACTGGAAATGTGAATTCAAAGTTCCGAGTTTCCATAGGGAATATGGAAGTAAAGCAATATGGATTCTCATAGTGTAAAGAAAAGTGATATTTACATGAAATGCTGGAGAATTTTGAATGTATGAGGCGTGACACCAGAACTGTGATTCTATCGATGTGTGTTCTTCTAATTTCAACCAAGTTGGCGTTATCAAGATATGATCTTTATATTAGATTTAGATTTAGATCTGTACAGTGTGTTTCAAACAATATTGTTTGTTTTGTCATTCTGAGCTAGAATGAAACCATTCTATGTATGCATAGCTGATTGAAATTGAGGTAAATGAAAACTCAGTAGAAACTGCCTCTAAAAAATATTTATTCTGAGATATCTGAAGTAGACTTAAACAAATTTTGTTCGAACTTATGAATTGGTCTTAGGAAAGATGGATTTCTTTTTGAATAGAGATGAGGATGATATTTCATAAAAAATCTATAGAACAATTAATATTTTCGCAATTTCAAACTCGCATCGTATCGTCACAAACAGATATGAGAAAATATTGACTTTTTTCTAGCTATCGCTTCACACTGAATATTTATTATTTTTGTTGGTTAACTTGCACATTTTCTCCGGGAATGTTTATCGTATTCATTATATATTTATCATGCATGAATCATATTTTATTATAAGTAGGATGTAAAAATGAACCTGATGTCTCGGATTGGTGGGTTATGATGCATTGAACTTATAACTTATGTGAATACATATGGAAAATACAAAGAGTGTAAGTAATTACAGAAATTCTATAACATTATCTTCAGCCGTTATCGACAATTTTTACGCTTGGTCTGAAACAATATCAGAATAAATTAATAAATTAAGCATTAATTACAATTTAAACAACTGACATGTACTAAGAATCAATTCAGCCGTAATTAAAATGGTCGCTCGCACAGTTGTTAATGCCCCTTGCAAGACTGAAATGACGTCATTCGATTTTCGGTTCACTTGTGTAAAAAAAACTTATGCTGTATTTTTCGTCAATCATATATCCAGGTGAAGATTCCGAAGTATGTGCAATTATTGACTGTAAACTTTTGACGTTTCTTAAGAAAGCATCACATGTATTAGTAAGTACTTATATAGATATGGAGAGATTCAACACGTATAACTATTTTCCCATTTGATAAGAAATAATCAACACACTGAGTCAAAGTAAATAACCTTTCTCCTATTATTTCGGATGTTTCCAACTTGTAATTTTTCCCAAAGTAACACTTCATTATGAAACTTTCAATTCACGAAACCGCAATACGTGTTTCACTATACAGTAGCTGCCTCAGGCGTGTTGAGAACAGAAACAGAGTAGCTCGGGAAGAAATCAATCATGGAATGAAAAAAGAATGGCGACACATTGGAAATTTCTATATTGTAAGGTTAGGTTAGGTTAGGTCTATAGTGAGTGGGTCTATTCGACCCTACGCTGCAACCCGCAAGAGTTTATTGTGGCTCGCACCTATTCACACTTGACGAAATAAAACCAGCTTCTTAACGAAGCCGATTAGTTTGTATGGTGAGTGGTACAGCTCTGACGAACTCTAAAAACCTGATTTGGTTCTCAGCGAGGCAGGCACAAAGTATATGCTCTGCTGTTTAATCATTTTCCAAACAGAGGCGACACACACTGTTTCCCGACAGCCCGAGTATCTGCATATGATAATTCAAATGACAGTGACCTGTGAGAAGGCCTCTTAGACATCGTAGTTCATCCCTACTGTAGTCCGACAACTATTTGGTATCAAGCTCGAAGGGCGAATAAACGCCTTGGGGTGAATCAATCCTGGAAGATTCTGCCAGAACTCCATAAATCTTCTTGCCATTCAGGTGGTCAATGTTTGTTTGGCAAAGCCTAAAGCGATGCCAATGACAGGTTCTGGTCTAATGAAGCTGCTTGCAGCACCCTCTTTTGCAAGGGAGTCAGAAGCTTCATTGCCTTCCAGGCCAGTATGGCCAGGAATCCAGACCAGAGATAATCTGTTAAATCTTCCTATTGAGGAGAGTCGTTTTTGGCAATTTGCTACCAATTTAGACGTTACTAGGTAGGAGCCAAGGCTATATTGTAACAGGAATATCCTAAATGTATATCTCAAGGTAATAAATACATACTGAATTATTATTTAGATTTCAGTATATAGAATTCCACAAATTGTGGACTCAGATGTTCGTGCAAAAGTTAGTTGCAGTGTTCATAAACAAATCTGGGACTTGTTGATAAAAGCCATTTCAATAAGGATATGAAAATTGTGAAATCAATTGAATAAAAAGTAAAAAAGTAATTTTTACGAGAGCAGACAAGTGTCGAACTGTTATTGCGATAAATAAAAAAATCGTTGGTGAATCTCTAGATTTTCTTAATTCAGGTACCTACGTTATTTTAAGTGACTATTCTACAACTATGTACCAGTAAGTGATACAGACATTAGAGCTGGTTGTAAATGGAAGTGATAAACGTAGGGCGGTGATCATGGACCCATAACCACCCAAAATCTATTCCCTTATTAAATTACATAAAACCAATTTTCTAATTAAACCTGTCATGTTGTTTGCAACATCCGGAAATATCTCAGAAATTTTCATATAATTGATTTGAAACTTATGCCAATTTCAAACCGCGTTCAGTATATTACATATCAATAAGTGAAAAATATTGGAAACATGACTCTTCATGATAACGCCAAATTTATATCGTTTGATGTACAAGACCTATTTCTTAGTATTTTGCCAATGGAAACAATTGAATAGGTTGAACGTCTCTTGAACAGGAACCCTGTTAATCAACAGAAACTTATAGATCTACTTGGTTTACAGTTTTTCATATGTAGATGATATCGCAGTCTGTTTTACTGGTACAAGTAGGCAGCAGGACAAGTTTGTCTAATTTGTTAATTCCACTCACCCAAGAAAAAATACTTTCGAAACAATTACTTTCGAATGGAAAAAACCACTTCAATATGAACTTTGAATTATACGAAAATAATTTATTTTTATTCACCTTGTACAAACTTAAGTACAAGTAGTTGTTTCAAGAGGGGTTTTCTGCAGTAACAGTAACAGTGCCATCTATGCATGATCTAGACAATTGCCTTTTTGTTTCCTTCGAAAGTTTGCTACATTTTTCATACAAAGATGGAGAGGTAGAAAGACACCCCCACCAATTTGAGAAAGAATATTCATTACTGAAATTTATAACAGAATAAAAGGGGCCGTTTTTTCTGTATATTCGACATTAAGATTATTTCTGATCAAAGTATGATCTCAGACATCTTCCCTTACGAAGACGCCAGGTTGAGTGCCTTGAAGTAGAAGCTTCCCCCCTCCAGCTATTAAGCGAGAAGAACCTACTACCCCACTCCATCCATCCCTGCTGTCCGAGTGGTCCCAACTTACTGATGGGCACTTCTTTCGCGATGGGTTGGCCATTTATGATATCGATACAACATAGGATGGGATGAGATATGGTTTTCTGATTCTGTTTATACTCAGGCTTAATTTTCAAGGAGTGTTGGGTCCAACAATGCTTGAGTGGTTCAGTCTGGCACCAATCACGAATGCTTTCATTTTGGGCTTTTGGGCATTTTGGGCTACTTATGATGATATTAGTTAGTAGTAGTTAGTAGTTTACTCTGCGTTCCTCTCCTCTTGAGTTTTAGGCTCGATTTTGAGGTTGAATGAGGTTCATCACGGCAGAGACCTGCATTACCACAAAAAAGTTTTATTTGACGAAAATGCTCTCGGTAGCTTTGCCATTAGTGACACTGAGTGGACTCAGAATCATACATCTGTTCGGAACGGTTAGACACAACTTAGGATGAGAAGTTACTTAGGAAAAGTCTCAACTCTATGAGTGACAACGACTTGGGAAAAATATTCTGTCATTCTTCTTTGCAGGGCATCCGGGAAACTTACGTTACAAAGGTACTGTTGCAAAATTTTTATTCATGTTTGAAATCTCTTGGGGCGCTAAAAGATTTTATAGAAAATTACTATACTTCGGTATATTGTCATTCACTCGGTTACGCAAAAACTGAACCTGGACGAATATATCGTATCTAGGCAAATATGGTTCAAACAGAACTAGCTGGTATCTCAATCGCCTCAAAAGAAATAACCAGGAAAGGAATTTCTGGCGAAAACATAACAATCTGTACTGATAGCAGACAAGCCCTATTAGCCTTGAACAGACAACGTGTTACCTCAGGGCTAATACTAGAGTGCCACCAAGATTCAGCCAAAGCCTCAATAGATAATAACATTATCCTAAGGTAGATTGAAGGGCACGACAGGATTTCAGGTAATCGCATTGCCGACTCTTTAGCCAAGGAAGTGGCTGGACTAAGAATTTTAGGACCCAGTGGCACCTACGGCCTGATGACTTCGACAATTGCGGAACTACCCAAACGTCAATCCCTAAAGAGATGGAATGAAATCAAAGGATGTACTCTTGCCAGGACCCTGGGAAGCTGGCGCCGAAGAAAGATCTGGCGATGACCAGCAGAAAAAAACAGTAGGATTTCTGACTGGCCACTATCAACTAAGGAAACACTTCCAAATATGGGGATAGTGGACACACCTCTATGCAGGATCTTTCAACAGAAATATGAAACTGTCGGGCATGTCCTATGCGAATGTCTGGAGTTATCGTCAATAAGAGAGTGTGTATTCGGCAAGTTTTGGCATATACCTGCCGATATAAAGGAGATGTCTCCCTGATACCTGTTCACCTTTCTGGAAATGACAGGATGGATGATGACTTAGGAGAACAACTCTTCGGGAGGATGTACAATGGGTCGGTCACATGTGGCCTAAGTGCTGTGGGCCAACACTCACCCTCCCTACTCTACAGGTACAAATACAGATAGAGATGTCCTTCAATTTCCTTTGGAGTCAGTGCTCTTGATTTAGGTTGGTAGGACCAGATATACTCCGCCTTTCTTTGTTGTTTTACTGCTGAGGTTTCCCTGTGTATTGGTCAGTTTTAATTTTTAGAGAAGTAGTGGTTTCTCCAGTTTATGAGCTAAAACTCACATTGTGGACAACTATATTTTTGAAAGAGATGTTTACATTTGGTGATTGATTTGAACGAGAATACTGAAAAGTTCATCGTCAGATCTACTCAGTTGAAAGGGTGAGGGAAGAGTTTTCCAAACTGATGTAAATAAAGATGACTAGAACATCATCAGATCCATGTGTCACTATATTTATGCAGGAAGCAAGTGGTTATATTGATATGTCGTTAAGAGATTTGAAGTTTCATATCAACATGGTTAATGGGATTCAACAAAGAAATGTGAAACTTCTAGTGAGTTGTTTCATTGATGAAGAAGTGATTTGAAAATTTCATGCTCATGAAAATGAATACTATGGTCAACAGCCTTTCTTACTTTATTTTTACTTCAACCAATCACTCACTATAAAAATATTTTTTGTAAATACTATTGTACTTCCTGTACGAAAACTGCGGTGACAATATTTTTCGCACAATCTAAGTTTAGAACAATTGACTATACCCAAATCTAGATATTCACATATTCGTGCCTTTTTCTTTCAATGCACAAAGCGAAGGAAAAGACATTACGTATGCCGTAAAAGCATTGAAGGGTTACAGGATATGACTAGTGCAGTCATGAGGTTATGGTAGAGCGGTCACCGAGAGACACACAGACCGTTAATGGACTGAAAAAAGTAAGAAGATGAATTAATATATAATTATTTCTTGGATCTTATCGTTAAAAATATGTGTGATAATATACGCCACTAGCCGTGGCGTATTTATAGAGTTCAATTTTCTTAGCATATCTTTTTTCGTTCAAAATATTTACATGTATGTAAAGAAAGAATAGAGCTACAATTACACATTTTTTGAAGGTAGTTACTAGTTATGTATTCTCAAATATATTTGAAATTGATTTTTTACTGCTCAATTGAAACCTTTACACCTAACCTCTGTCGGTACTCGACAGAAGTTAAATTAATATCGTTAATACTTACGAGGCTCAAATTGTTAGTATCTCTGAATCATCTGATACTTGTTTATGTGAGTGAAACACTATTTATCGGAAATATGCTGCCAGAATTGTTCCGGATACGTGATTAGTCTTCCAAAAATGATGATATGAACAAAAATTATGTCTATAACCTTTTTTCAATTCATAATAATTTTAATTCATTCAAAAATCAATATGGGAAATCTTTGTTGTTTTGATATCATTGTGTCTAGTGTCTATTTTAGTCATCCAAAAAGCTTGTCAGTTGCTCACAGATTCCTAAGAGCTTTACTACTAACCAACTAGAAACAACTAATACTTTATCAAAGGAGAATTCAAAATACAATCTTTATTTTTCGTTTGGTATCGAGGATAAAAATAAAATTGATCTTTGCGGACTGTTCATGAGAAATAATTTTTTATGAGTCTACTTTTCTCGACATTTCTTGACTAATTTTGATCCAGATGACCCAATCTCTCATCTTGTCGAAATCAGATTTTTCAAGGGAAGAATTTGTTCTTGCCGTGTTCAAGAGAAGACAAGGCGAAACAAAAAACATATTTTTTTTGGTGGCATAAGCGTGTTTACAAAATTTTTTAGATTTATAAAGAGTTCCATTCAGCTAGAAAACGTTTCGGAAATATATTTGAGTATGGTGAATTTAAGTATTTCGAACTTTCATTTTTTTAAGGATAAAACACAAGCACTTCAGAGAAATCCTTAAGGCGCACTTAGAGCGGTGCCTGTGCGAAAGTAGCGATTCACATTGGATTTGAATCGCTGGAGATTAAATCCATTTGGAAAAACGTTCTCAGAAAGTTTAAATAGTGGAGTTCGAGGTGTAATGAGTTAGTTGAACCTCAAAACGATGGGCAGCCACAGTCCGTCGCAGTCGTGGTGGAATCAAATGTGTCAAGTCATTTGAATATTTTTCTTGAAAGTATCTATAAAAGGGAGGCACATTTTCAACCTTTATTCGATGTTCCACGATATTAAGGTTGCACGTGATGTTCGCGTCTTAAGTCGGGCAGATGGTTCTTTTCTGGATGGGATCCAGCAAGTTCAGGGTATGTTTGGAGGCACAGCTCCACACATCAGAACAATATTCCAAAGAAGGTCTGATCTGGGCATTATAAAGCACCAAAAGTTGCTGAGTATGTACAGTTTTCTGATTCGGAACAGTGCTTCAAACTTTTGAGAAGCAGCATTTGCAATTCTAGCGACAAGACACTTTGGTATCCATTTTAACCCCCCAACAAACTTATCGAAGCAGAAAGCGGAATTGTGTGACCTGACATTATTATAATCGGTTCGGAGACATTTATCTTTTTGGAGAAAAACGATGCCAGAGTGTTTTTGGAATTGAATTGAACCTGGTTACTTTCACCTCAATTCGAAATCACTTCTAGATCCCCATTAAGATAGAATAATAATGATAATAGCCGCCTAAGACCCTAATGCACTTGCTATCAGTATGTCCAGCATATGCGGTCTCGGCCTATATCCAGCGATATAACGCAGCCCTAAAAGTGCTATATTACCATCTACGGCACTCTTACTGTATTGACGAGACACCGGTGTTGCCCTACGCTCGGGGGGATATTGAATCCGTTGTGGGGAACGAGAAGTGCCGAATTTATTGCAATTATTCGTTCTCCACCCTCAGGCTCATACAATCTAATAAGCCTGATGTAGTCCTTCTCGACCTCCAGACCAAAAAGATATTTGTCGTGGAATTTTCAGCTGTTGGCGAGACGAATATCGTCAGAAAAGAGGAGGAGAAACGGATAAAATATCGAGATTTTCTCGTCGAACTTCGCAGACTCTATCCAGATCACTCTGTCAAGATGGTTGTTCTGATTATTGGAGTCAGAAATCTTAGCCGCACAGATGTTGAAGGCTGTCATTCTTGGCTCACTGTGCTTGCTCAGGGCACATGATTTTCGGACCCAATGATCACTTACCCTACACTGTGGGGAGTGGTCATTGGTTGATAATGCTGGCGCGCCCTCCCGAATGTATCGGGGCTTCGGAGGATAGGGCCTCTCCAGCGCACACTACGGTAAAAAAATATAATAATAATAATCGTCTTTACTACTACAACCACACAAAAAATAACAATATCAAGTTCTAACTACATATTCTAAGTTACAGTAAAAGGCGAAGTTCAATTTTTGCAGTTATGCAAATAACTGCAAAATTGTTCTTCCACTTAACCTAATAAAGTGTCTGCATAGGTATCAAAGAAGCATATCATTAACATAATTATATGAATACATGAATAAAGATCAGTGACTGGCGATGATACAAAACTAAGCAAACTATTATTGGTCAGGAATTGCTCAAAGAGAAAAAAAATAGGAAATAGAAAAGCGGAATGGTGAAACGTTCATCATGTTATTGACTTTGAAAAAGTTGTAAATTCAATTTGATTTTAGACTGAGAGGGTGGCAATTTTTTTAAAAGTCCAGGAATCGCATTGAATACTTTTGCTATCTGGTAACTGAAGGAACGTTTAAATAACTGAGTTGTGAAAATGGGAGGTGTTAAAGAGCCTTTGAACCTGATGTTAGTATTATGAACATCGGTTCGAAACGTCACTTTCCTATGCAGTTACGAAAAGATTTCATATAGGAGAATCTTATGATAGACGCAGGCAGCATGTAGTATTCTCCATATTCAGCCATTCAACTTCCTTGAGCTTGTGAGATATTCTGTTTCTCCTTCTTATTCCATGTATAAGTCTCAAATAAGAATTCTGGATTTTCAGAATT
>WOGP01009253.1:0-10827 GCA_015342065.1 Leptinotarsa undecemlineata | reverse complement strand
GCAGAAGGGACTTGAAATTTTGCATACCCGTTCGGATATGATAGACGGTTGGTGGGTCTACCTTGAAATTGCTGCCACATCTAGGGTTGGCTCCAAACCGGAGAACTACTCAACGGTCGGCAGAAGGGACTTGAAATTTTGCATACCCGTTCGGATATGATAGACGGTTGGTGGGTCTACCTTGAAATTGCTGCCACATCTAGGGTTGGCTCCAAATCAGGGAACTCCTCAACAGTAGTAACAGGCATTTTTACCTTCTAAATGAAGCTCTGGAAAGCTTGACGGATATTTCTTCGGTTCTCGTGGGAACATTATGGAAAATAAAGAAACACCAACACAAGGAATAAAAAATAGAGAAATACAAGGTAAAACGGCAAGAAAAATTCGCCAATGAGAGTGTTGATACGAAACGCCAACGACTCAACAGGCGTGGTGAGGTGCGTAGTGAATCACCCACTCAGGCGCCTGCCCGTGTAGCAATGACGCACTGAATGACATGAATAGACTAAGAAATATATCCAGCGAAAACTGAAAAAAATTAAAAAACCTAAAAAGATAAAAACAAGACGTTAAAAAAAAGACTTTTGACCTATTAATTTTTCAATTACTTTTTTAAATTGTGTTGTGAATGAAGAGAATTAAATTTAATTGAATTCTGAGATTTCAGCCTCAGTCCTGCAGAAAGTGAATTTGAGTAATGTTTTCTTTTAAAAGTGTTACTATCAACTTATAACGTCATTACACACATTATGTGATATAGACGCTTGTCGCGAGATTTACCTGTGAAGATCTACTAGTAACTTCAGTAATTTAATCTAATTGATTTTGAATGAAAAAACTAAGTTCAAACTGAATAATACGAGTGCTGGAATCTTGCGACAAACTTTTGTTTCATATGAATCGTGCAATTTATATGCAGGCAGCCAATACAAATCATTTCTGATTTTGTTGACAAAAATAATATTTGAAATAATGTTTTTATCAATGTAAAAGATATGTGAATTAACAAAATTGTTTTTACTTCAAAATAGAACTTCATACTATATAGGTATTAGTACATCAGGATTGTCCATTTTACTTTATTTATTCTCTTGGAGTCGAGTCTCTTGGAGACCCTTGGAGAGTCAGTCGAGTCTCTTGGAGACTCGACTGAGTCTGGAGCAAAGCTTCCAGTGCGTTAGTTGCCATTTTCAGAGCTACAATAAAATGGGATAGTTGTTATTTGTTTGTAGTCACCCAAACTATATATCTGAGTATATTATTCAAGTAAAACTAGAAAATTCTTGTGGAAAATCCCAAAGAATTGTGATAGTGAATAAATGAATGTTATTCCATAAATGCCCTGAGCCTCATCTGGTATCGTATCTTCAAGTGTTTGTAAAAATGAGATTTTATTGTTAGTTGTATATAGTGTATTTTTATTATTTCTTCTGATAATTCGAATCACTTTATAGGTAACGTCATAAAATAAAAAAAAATTTGGGTAGTCAGTCTGGTCATCGGGCTGTTGGTTGTGTGTAGTGTGGACCTGAAGAAGTTGGGTGGATCTATAGATTTATGAGTATATATTGTCTTTTCAGCTAAGGACGTATTTGAGTTCGTCTAGTTAGATCTGGGCTAAAAAAATTCAAGAAATATTTCTAAGGAAGATGTGATTTACAAATTCTGCTGGAACTATCAACAGGTGGTTTCATCCGTCAGTTTTTTTGTTGTCAAGTACATCAAAAAAGGGTATTTTTTTCTTTGTTGTTCTTTAATGGTAACCTGGATACGACGATAGATGGAGTTGACGTGGCGTAGAAACTGTTCTAAGCGGCAGACAAACGACAGAAGTTTCATCAATATAGTGAAATCAACAGCTAGATATCGATAAAGCGTTTTCTTTCAGGGACTCGCCATAGCGACTCCATCCATGTGTTCATAGAAACAGTTTTTCCATTTAAATTATGTAATAGTAAAGATATGGTCGAGAAGAAAAGAGTACTTCTGTATCTGCATCTGTAGAGTAGGGAGAGTGAGTGTAGGCCCACAGCACTTATCCATATGTGATCCATTATACATCCTCACGATGAGTTGTCGTCCTAGGTCATCGTTCATCCTGTCCTTTCCAGGAAGGTGGACAGGTCACTGGGAGACATCTTCTTCATATCGGCAGGTGTAGGCCAAGACTCGCCAAACACACTCAACTAAGGAAACACCTTCATATTATGGAGGTGGGATCAATTGCATCACTAGCTGCCTGCAGCTGAGGTTGCGCAGTAAGCGTTTCTAACCATAGGATCTACTTCAATTGACCCATTCCTACTTCAAAGTTCACACAAGCCATGCGCAATCGTAACATGACTATCAACGCAACCTTCTCAACGTACAGGTCCAGAGGGGTCAGACCAGTAATTGATTCCATTGCCGCGGATTTGATATTATTTTTGAATGGCCGTTGCTTGTAGAATTCTTGATTCCCATGCAATGGCTCCGTACGTTTACATAGGTCTTATTATTTCAGTGTAGATCCAGGTGACCACACGGAGTGAAAGACTCCATGTGCATCTCACTGTCCGCCGACATTGCTCATAAGCCACTTATGCCCTATTTGCTCTACTCTGTAGGTGAGAGTTCTATGTTAGCTTCCTGTTGAGAAAAGTATCAAGGTATTTCACCTCTTCAGAGAAGTATAGGTGGCTTTTGAAGACTTCGGAAGGTTTTGAGTCTGATAAACTTCTTTTTCTGCTGAAAAGGACCATCTCAGTCTTCTTGGGATTGATCAACAGTGAGTTTTCCTCACACCATGTTCCTAATAATTTGAGCCCATCCTGCGCTATATCACACAGTGTGTTCACAAAGTTGCTGGTCCGCAAGATAACTATGTCATCTGCAATTGTGTAGAATACATTATTGTTTCTGAACAGGATGTCCACATGTTCCCTCCATGTGGACATCCTCTCATGACCAGTCCTCTCACTGTGATGTCTTCTACATTGATACTTATAGCTCTACTAGAGAGTATCTTGAGTATCCATTCTCTTAATACAAAAAGGTACATTCCTGGAGTGTAGTTGCTAGGCAATTATTGGAAACATTGTTTTATCAAACACTTTCGCGATATAGACATGAACATATTTATGAATATAGACCAAAGTACTTATTTTCTCTGTGAAGTGAGATGAGTTCTTGATGTAATATTTTCCTGTTTCTACGTATGCCGCAGTAGTTTCGTTAGATATTTTGTTTGGTACTTCAGGTTCCATTTGTCCAACGCCTACTAGCCCTGATTTTTGTCTCTTTGATCGTTGCTTCGGTCGTGAAAGCCTATGTTCTTATATTATATTGTTATTATCCATATAAGAAATTACATTAGAAATTTCGAGATTGGAAGCGACATTCTGATTTTCCGGAATTTTCCATACATTTCTGTTCTGGGAGAATCTTTGACCTTTTGTCCATTAAAAAAGTATTGGATGACCAAAACCTTATGTTTGTTCAGGAACTGACTCCCAATTTCCTGAACATTTTTACTGATACGTGTCAGATATTAATTACATGTCAAGACCGCTCTCATCGGGCCGTCCTCTAGAGAGCAAGGAAATCGAAAGGACCGTCGCTCATGAAAGCTGGGGGCTGTGACTAACCGGTTGTTGTGAGTTAGTATCGGCGGTCCTTGCGGCCCGAAACCGTGTCGAAAAGCTGATTGCACGTCTACTTATCAAATTAGTGACGCCTATCGAACAATTAACTCGAGCTCTACATCGAAAACTGACCCCACCGTATAGTCGCGGGAATAAATACGAAAAACAAGCAATCTTCTGAAGTTCACAAGAACAGCTTGAATTTTGATAATTTTTTTGTTTGTTTTCAATATCATTTTTCATAACCAGAAATCATTTTTAACAGTGAGAGAGTTATTTATATTACTTACGCAATATGTATGTTATTTATGTAGGAAAAAAGTGTATACAGGGTGAGTTACAAGTCTTAATGGCTTGATGAACCTTCATCGAAATTGTCTATACCTGAATACAATCGAAAAACACCAGTTCATATTTGTTGAATTGATTGTAAAAAATAAAATATTTGTTAGTTTTTGAGAAAAAAGGTTCTTGGCTTTATATTTCATTTTATGTCTTTATTATATCTTTATCAGGACAAACTGAAGTGACTTTTGTATAATTCACAGTTCAGGTAAAATTCATTGCTTTCATTTATATAGTATTCATAGATAACAGGTCTATTCTTTATTTTTCATATGGAACAACACATATATATATATTGTTTTTATTCTCAAAGTTAAAAGTTTTTGAGTGAATGAGGATTTGATTTGATATATATCGTTTTTTTTATTGTCAAAAATAACAAAATACATGGAGTAACTGGTAAAGAAGAAAATGAATACTTGGCCTTGAGTTCTTAGCACATAATCCATATGTTAGCTCCAAACAAATCTCAAAAATAGTGGCGTGTATGCTTCATTATAACTTTTATTTTCAGCTTCGAATTGATTTTTGTTCATGGGTAGGTGAAGAAACAGAAAAAGAGTATGAATTTTTTATTATGACTATCCACAGAGAAATCCAATGTGTAGATAGTTGGAGGTAGCATTTATAAGTAGCCAGCAAAGTGGCCATATTCAACCAGCATGAATTTTTAATGGAGTCATGGAAAAAATATGGTATATTTCAATTCAGTCACTACATATTATGATATGGAACAAAGAATTTTTAACAGTTCCACAACAATATTTCCGCCCATGTTAAGTGATTTAAGAAAGCAATCCAATAAAAAATCAAATTGTATCTAATGAATGGTATCGTAATTTAATCATGAATTCTCAATATTTTCAAAAAGTCAATTCAATATTTTCTCACTGCGAGAAACCATTATGGAATCATGGTGATTGGGTCAGAAGTACCTGGCCCAACGAGAAAAAACACAAAAATCGCAAAAAATATATTTATTTTTCAACATAATCTCCTTCCAGCTCTATACACTTTTCCCAGCGACGTTCAATAAGTTTGATAACGTTTTTATAATAAGAACTGTCCTCCTCAAAATTGACATCAACTACCAACATCATTTCTTCATCGTTGAAAAATCTTTGACCACTGAGCCATTTTTCCAAGTTTGGGAAAATGATCCGAGGGGACCAAATCTACAGGTATCAATTATAACTTTTATTCTTCAATTTTGGTCATTACGATAATGGATTTGAGAGCTAGTGCATTGTCTTAATGTAAAAACACTTTTTCCCTCAATCGTTGCCATACGTTCGTATTATACTCGCCGTTGATAATTTTATCTGTTTTAAAATAGTAATTGAAAGTTTTCCTCATCACAAAAAACCAATACCATGATTTTGCCTGCAAATGAAACGGTCTTCAACTTCTTTGAAACCGGTTTTTTGAGTCTACTGTTTCGATTTTTCTGTCTCGGGTGTGAAGTGATGGACCAATGTTTCATCCATAGTTATGAAACGACGCAAGAATTCTGCTTTGTTGCTTTGTTGCTCAAACTAGGTGCAATCTTGGTACCCAGCTTGCACCTAGTTCTTCATGTCCAAATTTTCTGATAATTTACAATGTAACGCTTTTTGGAATGCCTACTTAGTCTGTTAACTTGTTCACTTCCATTCGACGATCACTTTGTTGCTTTTCTTCACCGTTTCTAACATTTGGTCGACCACTGCGATTATCCTTTTAGCAGCTCAAACAAATACTACTGAGCCAAGGCATAACTTAGTTGAACCATCCAAAATGGAAGCACTGAACTGAAAACGTCACTTACGAGAAAACTACAAATTTCAGGAATAGAAACGACTTATAGTTTTCAATTTCAAGAATAATTAGGAACGTTCCGGTATATGGGGTGTTTCATTAAAAAAACACAAAGAAAATGATGTTCAGTACTTGAGAAAATTGACTGGTTATCTATAAACACTCTGTGAAAATTGAAGTTGAAAAACCCCTCAACCAAATTCTGGAAACTTATTTCCCAACGACCAATTCAGTATATGTGATATAAGAATCCTCAAAGAAATTTAAAAATTGCAGTATTTCGCATCCAACTGTAGATCATTCACAACTGGAACCTTCCATAGAAGGATGATGCGATACACACATAAATCTTCCTCTTGACTGACTTCTTTAGGCAATTAGCACACTGTAACAGGACGAAAAAGGACGAAAACATGACAAGACATGGCCTCTTCAATGCCTGCCTTTGCTTTCTTCGCACACTACGGCAGGGCGATATGCTGCGTCCTGTTCCTCCGGCTTCTTCCTTTCCTTCCTGCTCGGTTCCTCTTCTCATTGTTGGATAACATATATCAATTCTTTCTCGAACTCCTCCATATTTTCCTAGCGACAATTCAGACTGTTGAAGTAAACACGCGTGAATATCCCGTGGTGTCTTTGTAGAACACTGAAATCCAAGATCAAGCATCCACCGTATTGAGGAAAGGAGCGTGGGTGAAAGGACGGCCTGAGATAGGCACAGGAGGTTTTCGCTGTTCGAGCGGAGAAAGTATGACATAATGTTCTTTGCACCTACGGGCCTGATAACTTCGCAAATTGCGGAACTAGTCAAATGTTACACCCATAATCGATATACTTTCGCTAGGATCACCTTGGGCGACCCTGGGAAGCTGGCGACAAAGAAATATCTGGCGATGACTAGAAAACATATATGCCTAACAGTCGGATTTCTGACTGGCCACTGTCAACTAAGGAAACACCTCCATAATATGGGGCTAGTGGACACACTTCTATGCAGGATGTATGAACAGGAAGATGAGACTGTCCTGTGCGGCATGTCCTGTGCGAGTGCCCGGAGTTATCGTCAATAAGAGAGTGTGTGTTCGGCGAGTCTTGGCCTGTACCTTCCGATATAAAGGGGATGTCTCCCAGTGACCTGTCCACCTTTCTGGAAAGGACAGGATGGATGATGACCTAGAAGGACAACTCCTCGGGAGAATATACAATGAGTCACATGTGGCCTAAGTGCTGTGGGCTTACACTCATCCTCCCTACTCTACAGATAAAGATACAGAATATTCTTGGCTCGTCCTGGCATGTGCCCGTCCATTGCCTGCCTTATTACGCGCCCCTTCATAAGAAACTATAGAAAGAAAAACGAAACTTCACGTCATGTTCCCGTCTTATAGCACATCAACAACATAAAACGAACCTACATACAAAATTTCAGCCTCCAAAAATATACCACCTTTTTCTCTAGCGGCTGGCGTCCCAGTTGAAATATATAAAAACCCTTCATTATGGCATATCTACAACATAAAACGAACCTACATACAAAATTCAGCCCCCGAAAATATAATGGTACGGAAATACAGTCATGAAAAGTTAATGTTCATATGTAAACGCGCCACTTTTATCCCTAGTTAGAATATTTGAAAATCCTTTCTTATTGAACATCTAACAAATAAACCTAACCCTACATATAAAAAGTCAGCCTTCGAAAGTATAGCGATACGGAGAAACAGTAATGAAAACGTAACTTTATTTCACGAATGCTTCTTATACCCCGCGGATGCCGCCCCAGTTGAAATATTGGAAGAATCATTTCTTATAGCACATCTACATAAAACTAACTTACATACAAAATTCCGGCTTTCGAAAATATATCGGTACGAAGAAACAGTGAGGAAAACGTAACTTTATTTAAAATCATCTAAAGGGACAATTCCTTCAGGCCAGTCTCAACTCCCTACACTGTAATGCTGGCTAATACCACGAAGGGCGTTGGATTATATCTGACAGGTATCAGTAGAGGAATCTTCACTGAAGCATTTTCTGCATATGATATTTGCACATATACAACATGAAACGAACCTACATACAAAATTAATGTTCAATTTAAGAAATCTGTTACAAAATAATGCTGGGAAAAATGCTCTTTCTGGAGCTATACTAGGATATGTTACATTCAAAAGATTTAGTATGAAATAACCGATATCTCACTCATGCAATTTTTATTTTTTCTAATTTATGGTTTAATAGTGGTACATGTTGAATTTTTTTTTCTTCGATCGATTCATATTCTCATGTTTTGTTTTGTAGAATAGTAAGACAGTTTGAGTCGTCTCACTGCTGCCCCAGGATATTTCCTATAAGGTATCTTCATTTTTGAAGTTATTCTATTATTGCATTATCGAAAATGTCTCAGTTTTTCACTACGAATGAACAATATTCAATTTAATGATGATTGCTTTTTTGAAATATTTTCATATTGCTCCACGTTAAAATTCAATACTCAAAAATATTACAAATATCTTGGAGATGTCTTTGTATTGAACCAAATAAAGGTTGCAACTTGTCTGTGAGAATTACTTTGTCGCTGACTACAGTAGGGATGACACCGGAGTTTTCGCGATGTTAAATAGGACACGAAGAATAATCAGAGATTCCACAAAATGTGGTGCATCACCAAAAAATGTTGCGAATGGGGTGAGTTAATATACAGGGTGCAAAAATTCATGAAGTAATTATGTATTTTTTTAGAATACTGATAATTTTCCATCAGAGGGTATCGTTATCAAACCGGGAACTAGCAAGTCTGTGAGCTCCGAAATGGTATATTTTTTGTACTTTCTTTCTAGCATCTTTCACAACTTGTTTATTTGTGTATTAGAGACTGGAAATATCTGGCAACGAAGAGAAAACGAAACTCAGACATAGAGTAAACTTCAAGTAATTAATACCCTTTTTGATCATCATTTTCGTCATCAAAGTTCCTATTTTTATGCCAAGGAATAGTGCCTAATAGTTAGTTTTGTTTACGGTTGAGAGTTTGTATTCGTTTCACTTGTGAAAACAAATGGTTTTTCTCCCTATAGCTGTTTTCATTTACTCGACATTCGAAGGACAACTTTAGAAACGAAAGTGAAAGAGAAATTCCCAAATTTTCCTCAACAATTTATGAAATACAAGGTTATTGTCAAAAACGACGTTGAATTTACTGATGTTATGATGATATTGCCATTAGGCTTTCATATACCTTAGATACCAAACACCATAAAATGACATTGTCAGTCTAATAAATGTAAATATCAGCTACAATTCTAAAATTAAAACTCAATTATCCCGAAACTATGTTTGTCAAGTTGTCCTAGTTTTGTTCTAGCACAGCGATATGTAAACGCAACCCTTATATCCCTAGTGGGGTCTCCCCAGTTGGAATATTCGAAAATCCTTCCTCATTGCACAACTATAATATAAAACGAACCTACATACAAAATTACAGCCTTCGGAAATATATCTTAACGGAGAAACAGTGATGAAAATTTAATTTTTATAAGTAAACGAACCCCTTTTCCGCCCCGGGGGCGTGGCTTTAGTTGGAATATTCAAAAATCATTTCATTTTTATCTTCCATATGAATGAGTGAGACTTTCGCAGTATAAGTGGAAAAATAAAAATTGTAAAAAATATTCCAAATTAGAACTGCTTTTGGAAATTTACAGGAAATTACTTTATTGATGCGACTATGTCGAAACACTTATTACAAAGCAACTCAACAAATTAGTGATACCTATTGAACAAAACTCAGCTATGCACCAAAGTCTGACCCCTTCATACTCAATTTAGTTAACAGTGAAAAAACCAAATTGGATTCGGTCGTTTTTGTACCATTACCGAAGGATTTTAATAATCGCACACGCTTACGTTGCGGATACAGAACTTCTTGTGAAAGCTTGTTAATTTATTTCACTTTTTCATTAATTGCTTGTTCGTGTTGGGCTGCGAATATTCTGCTCATTAAAAGAAGTGGATTTCATGATGATTTTAGGGGATGTTTATAACTGTGAGGTCATTTCTTCCGTTTTCAAATGCCCATTTTAAGTGCAAATAACTGAATTTGTGCATGTTCGTATTCAATTTATTGAAAATAAACATGAGTTGCTCAGTAATAACAATTTTGAATGAAGATTATTATAGGGTATTTCACTAGGCGCTTCCTATCTATAAATTGAAATGAAACAAAGTGTGTGCGAGATATCATCAACATTTTTTATTTGTTCAAAAAACTTATTGATGCCATTATGTGTGGAATATAACATCGTTGAAATGTTCACCACGGCTTCTCTGGGTGGCGCACAATTTTCCATGACTTTGGTCATAAATCAAGCTGAATTTGACTAATGACATGAGTTATGTTATGTTATATGATTTTTCAATGGAAATTAGGGTCAGTTGCCAACTGCTCCAGAGCCAATTCAGCGAACATATGTCTCTGTCTATGATTGTTCACCTTCAGTTCCTAGCTAAATGAATTTTGTAAGGGTGCACAAACACTTTTCACGAACATTAGAACTGCAATATTCTACTCTAGAGGCTTGTGTTATCAACCAAGTTGGCGTCTCCGGGAGATAAAAAATCAATAGTTCATCTCTCCTCCAAATTTTACCAAACGTTTTCATTTCAATTCTATCGATTCACGACTACCAACTTTCTTCACAGAAAGTCTGATATCCCGAGAAGAAAAACATTACCATCAACGATGTTATCATTCTAACGAGCTCCTGAAATGGTTATGATGTCATATGTACTTAAAACTATCCTGTGGATCCTACTGAAATTACTCATGAGTGATCTTTTATAATTCTGACATAGCTATTTTGAATATGTGTATTAAATGTTCCTTAAAGCAGTTGCATGAATTGGTGAATACAAAAATACTGAAAAACTATTGGGAAATAATCAATGAAAATGAATTACGCTGCTAAATTGAACTGCTACATGGAAGGTCAAGTCTTATTCTTGAACACCAACGATTGTCATTATAGCTTAAGGAAACGAGAGATAATTGATAATCTAATCG
>WOGP01009252.1:0-11891 GCA_015342065.1 Leptinotarsa undecemlineata | reverse complement strand
AGCCATGATGAACCCCTCAGCCCACTCGACCTGAGAAAAGCGAAGGTAAGGCGCTTTGATAAGCCAAGATCTTCAATGTTATTGAAGAAGACCCCATGCATTGGCTTATCCTTGTGTTTTCGCAGAAGTAAGGTGATCTCTGCGGCTTTTATTTGAGCTTTTTGCTGAACAGGTTCCAACTCGGTGACTAGATTTGTGATCACCTCGTTCAGTGTCGAAAACTATACCAAGTTCATCAGCTGCTCGGGCAGCTGCTCTAAAGAGAAATGCCCCAATTCCTGCTCTCTCAACGTCACGGACCATGCAGAGACGGTGATCCGAACTTCTGACGACTTTACAGGCTGTATCCAGTACCACCAACAACAACAGTACCAACAACAACAGTACCAACAACAACAATATTATTATTAGTATTATTTGTTAGAAAAACTTGAATACAAATAGACAAACATAAATTTGGTTCAGTTTTCATCTGAAACTGGCAGAGTGTCCCAGAATTGCAACCAATTTCAACCAATTTCAGATTATTTTAATAATAATAATACTAACTTTTATTAACCATATGTGTATGAAATCTAAAAACAAATAGTATGGTTAAAAGGAGCCCGATCAGTCAAGACTGGTCTTCCTCGGGAACCTGGGCTTTCTGGCTGCGAAGAAATTTGAAGAACTTTTGTTTGTTTTTTTGGTGGCCGCAGTTTTCCAATTTAGACGAAAAACATACTCTTCATCGAAATGACGTGCCCGTTTATATCTGTTGCTTGAACGTTTCTTGGAGAACTCTTGTTTTATTTCCTTATTTAAAGCCAACATAACTAACTGACGTTCCCGAGATCCATTAGATTTGTCCATGATTAGATCCAAAAATATAATATACGATGTCTAAAAGTTAACCTCAAAGTCAACATAAAGTGTTAAATTTTTTTTTTTCAGTAGTGAATTTTGTATTTCACTCATCTTATAATATATTACTGGCAATATAAAACATGCATCTTTTTTCTCTTCACTTTTTTCAATCTAACTACTGTTAAAATTTATTTTCCAACTGTGTTGATGAATAAAAAACAAACTTTACAGATGAGGCTGATAAGAACCCTTTACAGCCCAGATACTGCGGCAAATTGAGGTATCAATTAGGGAAACTATTAATTGTGAGTGATGTAGACGTATCTTTGTGAAAGTCAAATAGTAAATTACCTGAAATCCTTGGCGAAGTAGATGCATCTCTGAGAAGCAGCCATTTTGCTCAGAAATATGAGTTACGTCCAAACTGCTTTGGTTTTTGTTTCATTTTTGAGATACGTCTTATATATCTATTATATATTATATTAGAACTTTAGCTGCACAATATGGACGAGGTACGTCTATTTTGCTAAGGAAATGGATGAAATATAAGTGCCCTTATATAAAGGAATCAGAAATTCAGTGAAATTTGAGATACGTATTTTTGGCTTAGGAGGCCAGTATGACTATTATTCACTCGTTGATTCAATTTATCGATTTTCAAGTAATGTGATGCAGGCAATTGAAACCGTATAATAGTGTCAAAGCTACAAAGAATTGAAGAAAGTCAAAATTATGAATTATTATAAATTAATACGAACCTTTCATTATACCTTTTATACCAAAGGAAATAATTTCTGTTTGTGTGCAAAGTACCTTTGTAAAACAGAACTGTGGAAAAGTTCAATATCGTGAATACAATATAGTGAAATTTGTTAAACAAATTCTAATGACATTCATATCTTTCTATAGTCCCAATTTTCAAAAACTTTACGAAAAATTTACTTCTGATCGACAAAAATATAAAAAGATATAAAAAATTGTAAAATCACAAAAATAATCAACTGAAAACTGAATGCAGGGCTTGCAAAACTCTTCATTAGAACCCGAACACCAATTACCATAAAATTCATTTAAAAATCCCACATCCTGCAACAAAATTCCTTAGTTTTTCGCCGCATTATCGATAAGAGAATGCATCGACGCAAACATGCAAAATGAAAATAAAGCCCTCGAATGACATAGCATAAATTACCAATCAATTTAGAGGCAGTCATACATGAAATTTCCAATTAAGAGTTTGTTCGGAGTTTATCCGGTGACAAGGACGTAAGAAACTTTTTTAATATGATCGCCACTAACGCGAAATATTTTAACTGGATCGGAAAAACTTCCGAAGTCACAGGAGAGAGATCTCATTAGATACGCTTCATCTTGTCGGAGCAATTTCGAACATTCGCAGCGGTGCCCCGACAGCATGCAATTTTTCCTAACCGAAATATTACGACAAACAGAAAATGATAAATGAAGAGATGCTAGAAGGTCTGAAAAGTACGTAGGCTAGCATACAGATGGCGCTATTAGTATTGAATTCAAATGATTATTATTCAACCCCAACTTTCACGTGTACAACTTTCACAGCTATAGGACTATTAGTTTGTCAGATAAATCATTTTGAATGAGGCAACTTTCGTTAGTTTGAAGAAATTGACAAAAAATTATTTCATTTGGTAATCAAGCATTGTTTTTTGGCAAAAAACTTAAACTTAAAATTCATATTTGCTTCACAGTATATTTCAAATAAGTCAGACTGTATCTATGAGAGATACATACGTGTGAGAAAATTAATATTTCGAAATGAAATCTCGAAATATTCATCACTGTCAACTACATACACAGTAGTTTCTGGTAAATGCCGGTCGAAAAACAACTACTTTCTCGTCCAATACCACTCTGGACAATGATTTATAACTGACAGACGTTTATGCAAGATATCTTACAGAGGCCAGTCTTGCTGACGTTTCTAGGTAATGCCCCTCATCAGTGCAGGACAGATCCGACCCAAACAGCAGTGTGTCTAGGACTCGATTGACTTCGTCTAAGATAAAGAGATGAACCTACTATGTAGATACGTTGGCAGAGATTAATGTTTTGAAATTCTGTTTCGGAATATTCATTTTCTTATATTTAGATATTGAAAATGTACCAAAAGATTTTTGTTAGTAAATAAATTAGCAAGGTTCACAGTTTTATCTTGGGCATTCGAGAAAACAAAATAACTGTTGATCCAAAGTAAGCGCAGAAAAAATACATACTCATAAAACAATTTGCAAAACAGTTGAATGACGTAGTTGGATCCGTTCCAAAAAAGTTCATATCTAACGAGTTTTAAATAACTTTGTCGAATCATTGCAAATATTAATTACGTTTGGACGTTGATATAAGTCTATTTTGAACGTTCAGTTATTTCATAAGTTCCATAAAGTTAATGCATAAGTAACTCAAATCGAATTTTCAACAAATGATTGGTAATACTGTAAATAAGTTTTTCTGTTGTCATCGTCCATCGAGTCATAGTAACCTATAAGTGAAAATTTTCTACAAAAGGCTTCCTTTATTCACGCCGGTATCCAGGCCGGAGTGCTTCAGATAACCACGTAAAGGAGGCGGCGAGCAAGACTGATGCGTCCTCTAGGAGAGCAAACTGTTGACAAGAGGGGATTGGTCAAAGAGAGAGAGAGAGAATAATAGTTGAAACTAGTGAAATTGTATAAAATTGATAGGATTATAGATCATCTTATTTTTGACAAGTTTTTTTCTAATGGTGTAAATTGTGGATCTTACTAAACTTTATTCTCCCACAATCTTTGATGGTTCGAGATGATTTTTGAAACCCAGAATGAGTTTTCGAAGGAATAAAAATATTAGGAGAAATGTAAAACATTCAACAAAAAAACGCAACTTTTATGTATACTTTTATATTTCATTGCAAAGAAGAGTTCCACAAGTGATTTTCTTAAACTAATTGAGAAAGCTTCAAAATAAGAGCAACTTCTCTGCCTATTTCAGATATTAGTAATTGTTTTCGTATTCACCAAGGACCACGTTGATGCTCGGTATTTTTGTTTTTGATTTTTTTAAACACCCTATATTTTTAAGAAAGGAGGTTTCAAATATGCTGCTTCATGATTTCAGCAATTTCATTCATGAAGGTTCATAGTGAATTATTAAAATGGATAAATTGGTTAGTGGGGTAATCTATCCGGGTACGAGATTTATGGTGTTAGTTTGAAATGAAAAAGATATTTGAATAGACGCAATGACTATGCGGTCATCGAAAATAGTCAATCATTATGCAAATATTTTCAAATTGGAGTTCCCCAGAGTTCAGTGATGGGACCTTGTTCAGTCTTGCTTCTATATAAATGACACTTTAAGCATCGGTAATGGCTCAATAACAGTTTACACGGACGACAACATATTGGTTGAATGCACTATGTAATCGTAATGGACAACTTGATTTTTCTGGGTCGATTGATGTTTTCATTGCTCAATGTTCAGTTTATAATCTTCAAATTTATATTGATATGTACAAAACAAACAATAATTTTGAAGTTTTTTTTCTATTCAATTCAGATATCCTGAAACAAACAGAATTGAAACATTCTTTCAAACTCAAGTCATAGCCAACTATATTGACATTGTATTAAAACTTTCCAGATATATTATCTCGAGAAAAAAATGATCTTGTTGACAATCGAGTATTTTAATGTACAGAATGTTCCATATGATACCAATTCAAATAGGTAATGCCATTTTCAACAAAAATAGTTCTCTTGAAATTTGATATCTTTGTAGAAATCATTTGCAATGACTAATTCATTTTTTAATTCTTATTGTCAAGTCTCTATATAATTATTATCTGAAGAAGATACCCAATTTTCGATTTTTAAATTTTTGTCAAATTCTTCGCTGCAAGGAAGTAGGCAACCTTTGTATTTTGTAACAATGTTCTGCTAACTAAAAACTTGTGTCAAACGATGTCTCACTGGATATACAGTGTGACCCATTTTTAATGGAAACACCCATTCTCTGATTTCCTTTTGAAAAAAATTATCGGAATACTTTGTTTCTTGTAGTTATGGATTAATCATTTCCCAGTTTTTGATTTCTGATACGACACCATGCAAATTTTTCGTATTTTTGTCACGAATTACAAATTGATATTTCTATAGATTTTTTTCGACGGTGAGGTTTTTCCTGAAACTCGTCAAACTTACAAGTAGGGGCCCCTTCCTGAGAATCCAATATAACGCAAGAAGCTTTCAAAAATACTGCTGTATCAAAATTTTATAGACTGAACTTCTGAGCTAAGAGTTGTGTTTTCCGTAATGAGGACTTTATCCATCGTCCTTTTACGGCTTCGAAAAATATTACCAGAAATCCCTCTCAGAATTTTAAAATTCAATAAGAAACTGGTGGAGTTTTACGAGTGCTATTTGATAAAAGTCGTTAAAGAATATGACCTTGTTTGGGTAAATACCCGTCTCTGCCATCCCATCCAGTGTTCAAGAGTAACGGTAGGAGGTAGATGCCGACAAATATGCTATCCAGATGGTGTGCTTATGAATTTATGATTTTCAGGATTGTCTGGCCGATTGTTGACTGTTTATGTTCGAGCCATGGATGAGTAACAGGAAGCTCGGGAATTTTACAAGCATGCTACAAATAAGACCTTCCAATGGCGTTCGATTGTGATTTCTGCTTCATTTTTGCTTCGTTTCGAATAAAGACGAGAAAATTCCACCAGTCTAGACGTGCTTGTCTGAATACGTCAATGTTCGATTTATTGCCCTTTTATGTTATATGATTCGAAGAAGAAACGATTTCATTTATTTTAATAATAATAATGATAATCGTCTTTATTCATCAACATAATATAAGTAAAATTCAAAATTTCAGAACAATAATTAATTAATAATAGCTGAAAATAAAAATTATATCAAGCAAAAACCTGAAATGAAATAACCGTGAAATAAAATACAAGTAAAAAATAGAACAATTGAATAAAAATCAAATAAAAATAAAGAAATGAAAAAAGAAAATAAAAATACAGAGTTAAGAGATTCGAAGCCACGTTAGTTCACGACGTTTCGATTGTTGGTATCTACAATCGTCTTCGGGTGATGACTGACTTCTCTTTTAGGTGTCTCAAGGATTTCCAATCACTTTGTATATTAGACTCTGAACTAGTGAAATGGCGTAAATAATTATCATATGCAGCAAATCTATAGTGACTGAAATGAGATTTTCAGTTACTTCTTGAAATTATATAAGGAGAAGTTCCAAAACTCCTTGGGAAGAAAATTATAAAATTTGGATGCTGAATAATAAGAAGAACATTGGTACAGTGCACTCGAGTGTTTTGAAATAACTATCACATTATTTTTACTTGTGTTCACCCTATTGTGGTCACCCAATTTTCATTTTGGTAGATAACAATTCAAGACTAGGATATAGTTGTCTCAGAATATCGAACGAGCTCTGGCAGAGGTAGCTGACGTGCTTGGTGAATCTTAGGTCAACATCAAACCACAGACCTAGGCATTACAAGGCAAAAACACGGCATTCCTGCTCACCTGATATGAAAACATTGAGTTCACTTAGTTTCGAGATGCATCGCTACTGACTTTAATGCATTGAAATTATTATTTTTTGTACAAGAAAATTCAAGGTAGCCAGTTAGAGCAACAGACCTGTCACCTCTAGACATTTTTATGAGGATACTTAAAAATATATGTATGTTGGATATTCGCAAAGAAAACATTTGTACAAATGTCAGTAGTTACTACACAATCTCCACAATTATTGACAAATTGTTTAAAAATTGACCAATTGCATTGAGGTATAGAAGTAGATGGAAGTTACTTGGGGCATTAATTATTCAATTAGAATTATAGTTGATTTTCTAACTCAATTTTTAATCTCATTGTTACTCGACTTTAATCTCACTTTTTATTCAGGTAGTTTTGGTCGGTCGGTAGCCGGGCGGTAGACGTGGGTGCTTTGTTCATTCAGTCAATCGGCTGATATGTGAGTCGATGGTTCACGCACCAGGCTGAACGCTCGATTTTCACTTGCTATTGACCAACCCGTGTTGGGAATCACACGTTAAAAGATAAGACCTCGTTAATCCTCAGCTCGCACAAGTTTCGACTTCTGAGGGTTAATGTTCGTAGGGGTGCGATAGCTGGTTAACGGAAAAACATATTTTGAACATATTTTTCAATTAAAGTTACCAAATTTTTAAAATTTATGATTAAATATGTACTCGTAATTATAATCCCTACTGATTATTATAAATGCGAATGTTAGTTTGTTTGTTATAGTTTCACGCCAAAACTAGTCAACCAATCATAATGAAATTTTGTACACATGTTCTTGGAGGTATTAGAAGTAACATAGGATACTTTTTATTGAAGAAAAAATTGTTTGTCAAAAAAATCTCAAAATCTAGGTACTTTGTTGGTTAGGTTAGGTTAGGCTTGGTTAGTTTAGGTTATGTTAGGTTAGGTTAGGTTAGGATAGGTTAGTATAGGTTAGGTTAGGTTAGAGTAGAGTAGAATAAAGTAGGTTAGCTTAGGTAATAATTTTAAAAAATTGATAATCCTTGCCAAGCATTAAAATATAGTTCTCATACTGATTCATTTCTATTGTACTGACACTTAATGTACTTAATGGCATAAATGCGAGCGAAGCCGCTGGTAAAAGCTAGTTATTTATAAAAAATCAATCCTTCATCAAAATTATCGATGATTGGCATAAGATCTCAACAAAAGTGAAGGAAAACTGAATGAGATGAAATAATTGAATATAGAGTGTTTCATTTGAGGAAAAACCTGTTTGAACTTTATTTCCTGAAGTTGCATTAGTTACGTCTCAGGAAATATAATCATTTAAGAAATTTTAGATACTAAAAATCGTGCAAAATATATTTGAAGAAAATGAAGCACTTTTTATGTTTTCAAAAAAAAAATCGTCCTGCTGCATTTATGAATACATCACACATATCTTTCTGCTCTGAAATGTAGTTTCGTAGTGATATAGATTCCCCAATGCTAGAACTAAAAAACAGATGGATAAAGTTTCATGACAGATACTTAAGATGTAGAGAATGATTAAACTCATAACTGCATTTCAAATGAAAACAACCATCAACGAATTGAACTTTCATTTCAAACAATTAATAACCAATTTGTTCTGGAATCCAAGTGGTTATGCATCTGAACCGAAAAAATAAGAATGTGCAGAAAATAATAAAAAAGTCTTGTTCTGCTTGAAGAATGTTTTCTAATAACCGCGATTCAATAAAATAATGCACTGAAAAATTCAGCATGCTTAGGAAGTCAAGAATAATTATTTTTACAAAAAGAACTGACCTCGGTCTACTTACAATTTTTTTTATTAATCGTTATTGATCTGCAGGAGAAAAAAATTATTTATTTATTGCGATGTGAAAGAGAATAAAATTGAAATATTGAAAAAATGAAAAGGAAAATAATATTGAAAGTTGGGAAGAAATAGACGAATGGGATAACAAAAAAAAATTTTTATTTTTGAATGTAACAAGTTATTGTGACCCGGAACTGTAATGAATCGAAAAATGGATTAAAAAGTAGCTTCACACGAGAGTAAATAGAGTTGAAACTAAATATTTGGAATGAGTGAAATGCCGATAATATACAAGCTATCAAAATGAAAATTCAAAATTACCCGAATTGCAAAAAATTAAAAAAATGTAAACCCACTTCGCGAAGTGGGTTTACATTAGGGAAAAAATTAGGCATGGTCGTTTTTCAAAGATACGAATTGAGTTGTATTTTTCAGACACTCTGTATAAAATAAGATTTGAGTTTCATTCTGAAATAATGACCACCACACCTTATCTCAATTTTGCCAGAATTTGAGTTCGATATATCAGTTAATTCATGCGATATTAAATATTAAAAATACCATGTTTTTGGCAAAAAAAAATACAAAATGATTATTATTTTAAAAACAGTGAGAGATAGGTATAGAACATGGTTCACAAAAGTAACTGTAACTTGGATTTCGATGCAGAATTCAAAAATGATATAATTTGAAATTTCCAAGTTGGTGTTTGTTACATGTAGATATGGCAACAACGCGGCGATGAACATATTTTCAAACGAAAGATCATAGCCATCTATATTGGTAGCCAAAATTAGAAATTCTCATATTTTTTTGTTCTCTAGATACGTCTAATAGACCATCGAATACGGAATACCCTATATACATACGGCTGGTATCTCGCCACCAAAGAAATAATCAGGAAAGGAATTTCTGGCAAAAACACAACAATCTGCACTGCTTGTAGACACTGATACTAGAGTGTCACCAAGATTTAGTCAAAGCCTCGGTAGATAATAACATTATCCTGTGGTGGGTTGAAGGGCACGATAGGATTAAAGGAAATCGGAGTCGGGTTGCCGACTCTTCAGCCAAGGAAGCGCCTGGACTAAGAATTTTAGGACCCAGTGACATCTACGGCCAGATGCCTTCGACAATTGCTGAACTAGCCAAACGTCCCATCCATGCTCAATCCCTAAAGGGATGGGACGGAATCAAAGGATGCAATTTTACCAGGATCACCTCGGGCGATCCTGGTAAGCTGGCGCCGAAGAAATACCTGGCGATGACCAGGAAAAACCTACGCTCAACTATAGGATTTCTGACTGGCCAATGTCAACTAAGGAAATACCTCTATAATATGGGGCTGGTGGACACACCTCTATGCAGGATGTGTGAACAGGAATAGACTGTCAGGCATGTCCTGTGGGAGTGTCCGGAGTTATCATCAATAAAAGAGTGTGTGTTCGGCGAGTCTTGGCCTACACCTGTCGATATAAAGGAGATGTCTCCTAGTGACTTGTCCACCTTCCTGGACAAGGACAGGATGGACGATGGCCTAGAAGGACAACTCCTTGGATGTACAATGGGTCACATGTGGCTGTTGGCCTACAGTCACCTTCCCTACTCTACAGACAGACACCGCAAAAGAAAATTTGTACAACCATTTTCAGTTGTTTTTGTTTATAATTCTTTAATTTCCATTTTACGATGAAAAGTGATAGGAAAATAGATGTAGACAATTCAGTTTTCTACAAATAATGCCTGGTAGTATATTCTGTAGGGTTGCTAGTTCACGAAATACAGCGCGAAAATATTTTGTTCCCTTTTTTCTAAGATAGCGACTTGTGGAGAAGTGTTGCGACCCCACAAACTTGAACTCAAGTTTATACTTACTCCCCTAAACATAAAAAAATTAAACTGTATTTTCTCAAAAACGCACGCCAAGGCCTAAAAAATGGACTATATCCATTCAATGGACTATATCCATTGATAGCTCAGTGTTGTCAGCTCATCCTCCAGACTGGTGCATTTCTCATAGTTTAAAATTAAAGTAAAAAGCATATCGAGTTACCAGCTGCAAATCGCACACACACAGTGAATTCTCCTGTTCTAAAATTAAAACACCCTTCACACGAGAGAATCGTCTCTAAGTTCATTGAAAATACCAACTCGTGCGCTCCGAAATATATCCAGTTTTAGTATCATATTGAATTTCAGACGAGGTCTCTCGTAATTTTGTAACTTTTATTCATAAGTTGGCAGATGGGGGTCACTCACATTCAGTAACATATGGCATGATCTGGCTAGAGATTGTTGACCGAAGTGAATAATCACATAAAATCACATAAAATTTCGTCAAGTTTACAATGTAACAGTTCACATTCGACTTTGAATGATACCAACGTTACAGTTAGGATCTTTCATTAGGGGCTTCCTATCATAACATTTAATTAAAACAATGTGAGTGTGAGATATCACCGATTTTTTTTTCATTCATTTGAAAGACCAATTGATGACAATGTGTGTGAAATAAAAAATCGTTCGAGGACTGTTGTAGTTGATGGCTTATTCGCTTACACTTGCAATTCAACGCCCCCCCCCCCCCCCCCCNCCGAAAAAGTCTAACGGAGTCACGTCACCTCCACGTGAGATTACCATATCTTCAAATCTCTCGTGCAGAATATCCAATGTGGCAAGAATGTAGCGCCGTCCTGTGGAAACCATATCTCATTGGGCCAGAAGAAGTTGATAATCATCAACCTAGAGTACTCGTGACAGTGAGGGCCTGGCCAACGTCGTTCTCAAAGATATATGGACCGATAGTGACTTTTCGGGATGCATTGATTGATAGATAGATAGATAGATATTCTTTATTCGTTCATGTGTACAATACATAATACCCAAACGGGTGTAGAACATGTCAATAATAAAATTTAGTTATAAAATAAAAGAGTAGAAGAGAGAACCCGTAGGGGGAAATATATAGCATCAGTGCAAGATAGTGACCATCATCGACCTAAAGTCAATGATATTCCACAATTGAAAATCGGAATTCTTTCTGAGTATTTCATTCCTCTCCCTTGGACCTATACTTTTTTTGATATATGCAAATGACCTGATGAAATATTTTCAAGGATTGTCAACTATTCACATAGTAGCGTATACAGATGACAAATTTCATAGTGAAGGAAATTGATGTAACGCCCCTACAGGAAAGAACCCAGGATGTACATAAACAAGTAAACATATGGGCAGTAGAAAATCACTTAACACCCAATACATCAAAAACTGTGATGATGAAGTTCACAATTAGTAAGTGGCCCGAACATTTTGTTATCCATGAAAATGGGGACCTGCCAATTGAATCATCTACTTCTACAAAAATGTTAGGCGTCACCTTGGACTACAAACTCACATGGACTCCTTATATTGAGACCCTCTGTATTAAATTGAGAAAAAAACTGCTATGCTCTGAGATTCATGGCTAATTTTGGTAGTAAAGATATTTTACTGAGCTTATACTATGCGACCATAAACTGCCACTTGAGATATGGAATTTTGAATTGAGGTACCGGATCTGCTGCTGAAAGAATATTTATTTAGCAAAAAATGCAATAAGAATCATTGCCGGTATTGGTTGGAGAGAATCATGTAGAGATGCTTCTGAAAATCTC
>WOGP01009251.1:0-10828 GCA_015342065.1 Leptinotarsa undecemlineata | reverse complement strand
ATCAATAATAAAAGATACTTTTCGGTTGAACGCCGCATCAGAGATCTCGGTGAGCTGTGAAAATAAAAGTATTATACATCGAGAAATCACAATTTATGTATGCCTTCAATAACACAAATTTATATGGTGAACAAGTGATAATTGAATGGAAAAAGGTACACTTTATTCTTCTTTGATGAAGAAAGTAACGATTACACAATTGTAAACGTTACAGTTGGAATATGTGGCTCTTACTAAAAAAAAATCTTCCCAATCTTGGCATCGCTCCCAATGAAATGATTTTTCTTCACCTTGTCTTCTGTTTTTGTTTTAAGACATTCCTGAAGTCTACAGAGCACACATTGAATATCTCCCCTAAATATATTTCATCAAAGTTACGTTGGTTTCATCTGAAATACCGCACTGAACTCATTTCAACGTATAATTGAAAATTGTCACGTGTTATTAGACATTCCTGTGAAACACCTTCGAATGTTACTCATAATGTCTGCAGATTCGGGTAGCGAACACTGTTTTCTCTATCGAGGTAATAAGAAGAGTCATTTCGTCGTCAGCCAATCTAGCCGTGGTGAGATCATCATCACACTCCTCACACCGACGTCCGCTTAATAAGACGCTGGAGGGCTCCTCTGGCAGCAAGTATTGATCAGAAAAGTGTCAGGGACGGATTTGAACTTGTTGACCGTGAGGATATTTCCTGCCATGTAGTTGATACTCTACAATGGTTGTAGGGAGAGATTGTCCAGTTCTGTTCAATTTGTACAAAATATTACAATTTTCCTTCGAAATTGAGAAACATTTGATTGAAATCAAATACATTTTCAATCCCTGATACGATTTTCGACTATGTGGCCCCTTCTGTTGTGTTTCAGCTCTCTGGATTTATGAAATTAGTTTTGATCACTAACATTTCCAAATTGAATTTGATATGACCAAATTCTCGTTTTGGATCAAGAATTGTTCAATGAGGAGTGTTCTCTTTCAAGTTCAAATTAATTTCCGAAACAGTTTTTCCACGCTGTAGTTGATTTTTCAAAAACAATGTTGTTGGCAAAGTTTTGTGGCGAAGGAAATATTAATCCTCGCTTTTTTGATTGACACGAAAGAACGAAAAAATAATAGAGAACATTTTTGCCCCCAAATAATCATCTTTTCAAAGTACTGTAAGGAACTGAGTTGAAGAATGACACGACAGTTCAGAAAGCTCAAAGCTCAAAAAACATACTGAATATCATTACCAGTAGATATTCTTCGATTCACAGAAGGAACGTTGACAACATATCCAGTAAAATGCTTAATGAACGAAAAATTTTTGGAGTAGTAAAGGGGAACTAAAGTGACATGAAAGAGAACTCATCCCATTAACCCCCTAGGCCCCACCCACCAAAACTCAAAAAGTTTAAATTGCAAACCACTACTTGTGATACATCGTTGGAAAGACAATAAAAAATGCTATCCAATGGTATAAATGAATTGTATAGGGTGAAGCAATACTTGTGAAAGTATGGCTTAAATGGAATATTTAATGAGGTTTTTGTTGAACTATAAATTTATCAAGAATGACAATTAAGTAAATGTTCAAAGTGGGTTTCGTTGTTATTATCCTAGAAACGGTTTCGAACATTTTTCGATATCAGCCTTCGTTCGTGAGATATAGCCCATTGCTAGTTTTAACATTGACACACTGTATAACCTCTATGTGGTTTTTGTAAAGAACATTTTACAGACATCAGGACCATTGAGTATGCGAGAAAAAACTTCAACAATATGTCGGAATACTGTACTATTTTCTACGTTTATTTGCAGTGGTATGCACATTTTTATGCCTGATCTGCTACGAGAACAATTGAGTGTAGGGCATTCAGATTTCAATAATGTTAATTTTCCCCTTCGTGTTCCAATTTTTTAAGCTTGTCCGAATTTCTATCGACTTTATATATATACACGCAATACCGTTAGTATTTTTTCTAAGTACATATTTTGCTACTGCTGATTTATATATATGCCTCAGGCAACAAAATCTTTTGTGTTCAGAGCCCGGAATACTTAAACTGAGGACCATTGAGGACCGATCAACACTTCCTTTGAAGGATTTCGTTTGCCTGAATGTCGATTTCATTCAGTGTTTTTTTCAAAATTCTTTCGATCAGGTACGTAACATTCTCCACACAGGCAGAAACGTTTTTTCATTGGGCGACTTATTCACAGTTTCCTTGGTATTTACTTTACCCATTTCCTTTGCGAGAATTTTTCAAATGAGTGAATCTGGATACCTGCACCTAGTTGTTATCGTTATAGGTTCAAGCAATTTCAATCAATGTAAACGAAGAAACCCCTCCTCCATCAATGGATTAAAATAGGAAACACAAACCAATGGTACGGTATCTGCTTTGATAACAACGAGAACACCTGCTCCATTGCCTCATCGCCTATGATAATGTCCGCAGTCGTAGACCCAATGTCAGAGATAGAAACCTGCGAACCATAGAGAAAAAATTGGGTAGATAGCTTCGACACAGTTACCTCCGCCATGAAAGTTCAAATTCTTATATCATAATAGATAGCTTGACACCAAATGGCTCTATGGAAAAGGATCGTACTTGGTCCCTGGAGATACTGTAATTAAAATGAGGGATTTCAAAAGTGACAGATTGACAACAAATTGATATTATAGAATAACTTGTACTGAATTAATTTTCATCATTTATTTCTTTTTGTTTCAATTACATTTTTTTCAGATTGTGAGAGATGAAAAATTATTTTCGATCAACTTTACAATCATTTAGAAGTCAACTAGTGAACATAATACTAAACTACCCATGACCTATTGAGAACTCAATCAATATCAGGCAATATATAAGAAAATTAATTTTTTGAAAATTTTCCACTAGGGTGAGAAAATGTTTAGATATATCCATATTACATATTCTGGACACAGTTGAAACGAAATGTGCGGAAGGTTGTGTTTCTATTCTTCTATGTTGGTCGCGAGTGATATACAATATGTACATCTGTCTGGTATTGATATATTCGTATACGACACATATGTGATAATATCCTCTGGGAATAAATCGACATTCTGTAGCGTATCATCAATCGAAAATATCGTGAGGAAGAACAGATCGGGAACTGAATAATATTCTATTTTGAACGATGTAAAATAAGTTATCGCTCATGCTTTGGCAGATGACACACCTTACTGCAATTGGTAGGTTCAGCTGGCAAATAGTTTAGTCTGGAAAATCGATAGGCAGTCTTTTATTCAGAATTTACAGTCGAGGAACGTGAGGAAGTCGAATTATGCTAGTAGTAGATCGGCGAGTTCGCAGAGATGAAGCACGCTTTCAATAAAATTGAAATATGTAAGATTGAGATAAATATATCCCCTCATCGCGTCGAAATTTTCAAGCAATAACTAATTGAAAAATCTATTTTTTCTCATTTCATGAACATATTACTCGCATTGAAACGAATTATTTACAGTATACATTGATTACTTGCAGACTTTCCTCTATTCCCAACTGTGAAAGAGTTCAATTATTTTATTAATCAACAAAAAAACATTAGTAAAATCATATTCAACGGTCGCCATCCTATCCAAATATACAGTTTTTGGGACATCGCTATAGACAAGACGTATTGAATACAAAATGGGTTTTTTCAATGAAATTCGTGATTCTTTTGGTGAACACAAGGTACACGCAATGAAGTTCTGGGCAAGCAACACCAAGAAATTAGACAGTTATGAAAATACATCGAAGTTCCTTATAAATTGCAGAAAACAACAAGTATTACCACAACATGTATAAAAAAAGGGTAAATTGTATTCAACATTTGTTAGTTGATGACAATCCGTTTATCAATGACTGTCAAAAAATTATAACGAATTTTCAAAAAAAGATACTTAACTTAGAAATTGAATACTCACATTGTAAAATGAAACGTATACAGAATGATATACTGCATGAGAAATTACCTTTAGGAAATATTTTGCCAGAAAATATATTTGAAACATTTGAATGTAACCAAAATAACAAATACAACTGTACAAACTGTACAACTGTACAAATAAAAAATAAACAGAAGAGAAAACTCAAAAATCTTGTGAATCAGCAAAAATTACAGGTTTTTAGATAAATACTGATGAAAAATGATTTGTGAACTTGACAGATGATTTTCCAAATGACGTCAAAACTGTATGAGTCTAGGAAATGAATTTAATTTACCATATACAAAAGAAAATTTGTTTGTATCTGCAATCTTTTCTGCAGCTTCAATTGCAAACAACAAGATGAAACCAGAACCCAAAGAAAATCATTATTGATCTCATACCAGACAACGCTGTTTGGAACTGGTATATGTCTTATGGCTTTTATGAAAAATTAAACAGTGTATTTGATCGCTGCGTGCAAAAATTCTCGATAAAATCTAAAAATAATTATTGAGCCTCTTTGATGGTGCATTGATAAACAAAATTTGAACTAAAACAAAATTTTGGTGTAAATACAAAAGAAACGGCATATTCACGCTTTTCACGAATTCAAACGTCTTCGGGCAGAAATCAAAGCAGCCATTAGAATAGCTTATAAAATAATCATTCAGAAAATTGAGAGCCAGATTATTCATGACCCCAATAATTTTGGTCATTAATATACGAATGGCATCGGAGAAAAAATGTTACATGAATGCAAGCTACTCGATGATCCCTCAGATATTCTTAATGGTTTTGCAGATTTCTTCAGTGCTTTTTATATAGTGTCAACATTAAATGATCATGCGAACAACAGTAGTGATATTCCCAGCTTAGCAATCAAAAACTTTAGTATTGAAGATGTTTATCATATCATAAAAAAATTAAAGCCCAAATTTACTGCGGGCCCTGATCATATTCCAGCATTCATCATTAAAGATTGTGCCTCACCTTTGGTTGAACCACTGACAACTTTAATTAATTTATGCCTGAAAACATCAACTGTACCATCAACATGGAAAATGTTGAAAGTCTGCCCAATTTTCAAAAAAGGAGATACAAGTGAGATAAAAAGTTACAGAGCAATCTCTATCATATGCAACTTCCGTAAAATATTTGAGATGCTTCTTGAGAAGACAATCTGTTTTCCCCAATCAACACGGTTTCATGAAAGGACGTTCAACCACCACCAATCTTGTAACAATCACTCAATGTATTGCAGAGGGTATTGATTGTCAGTTTCAGACTGACACACTTGACCATAGTATACTACTCAAGAAGCTTTTGTCTTTTGGGTTATCTCATGAATTAATTACCCTCTTCAAATCGTATTTTTACAACCGTAAGCAGTACGTCCAACTCAATGGCCTTAAGTCTATCGAATATATAGCCATATCTGGTGTACCACAAGGACCAAATCTAGGATCCCTACTGTTCAATATATTCATTATTGATAGCGGAGTTAAGATTAATGAAAATTTCTTCTTATACGCAGATGACTCTATCACAATATAATTGTGATAGAGTTTCAAGTCATCTATCACAATAATATAATAATATTGGTTCTAATGATTGCGAACATCTCACCCTGAATTCAAATTGCGTTTCCACATGGCGTCGGAAGAATAATCTATCTCTCAACATATCCAAATGTAATGTAATGTCTTACTCACTGAAAACGAACTTGAATTTACACAACTATGTCATAAACAATCAAGTTCTGGAGCGTCCTGACACACTCATTAATCTAGGTGTTAATTTTGATTCATCCCTCTCTTTCATATTGACATATTGACACTACTCTAACAGCAGCTTATCACATGTATGGATTCTTAGTTAGAAAGACAAAAGACTTCGGAACTTCGCTTCAACATTGAAATCACCTTATTTCACTTTTGTTCGATCTAGGCTGGAATATGCATCTGTCGTGTGGAGTCCATACTATCAGGTTCATATAAATGAAATAGAAGAGCTACAGAAGCGCTTCCTAAAATATATGTCTTTTAAACTTGAAGGCACGTATCCTACTGTAGGAATACCCTTTTATCAATTGCTTGTAACTCACAATTTTTGTTGTCTCGAGTTAAGCCGAATATAATATCAATTTCTTTTTTTATTCAAGGTCATAAACAATATCATTACTTGCTCTCAACTGTTACATATGTTGAATTCTTGGGTTCCTAGACGGTTATCTAAGAATAGTGTCACATTTTATCTCAACACTCCGCGTACAAATATAATGAAAAAATCTCCAATTTATACAATGTGCGATAACTCTAATTCTGTTAGTCATGTCCTAGATATATTCAACTGTCAGATTATACAAATCAGAAGACATTTCTTAGCTAACTGACAGTTCTGTTTTTATTTTCTTTTTTAATAGATTCACAAATTATATTATGTAAGTACATATTTGTAAATGCCACTGTTACCTCCCTATTCTGTAATTGGGATCATCCTGTAGAATAGTGTATGAAATAAATAATTAAATAATGTACCCCACAAAATTTTCAAAAAGTTTTCCAGCACAACGTCCCCATACTATGGTGCCATAAAACAACTGTGTCATAATTTTCAGGTTTACAATTTCCAATTGCGTGCAGATCCCATTCCACGTGCTTATCGATCATTGAACCTAGGTATGTATTTGATTGATATACTGAAATTAATGAAATTTGGTTGATAAATGATGATACCATATTCGGCAGTTTATTGGTGTGAGAGGTAGATGATAAATATTTCGTTCATCCACATTCAAAGAAAATTTTGTTATATCGAAACCCCTTTATAATGTTCTAAAAATCTCTTTACGATTTCATTTCGAGGCCTTGCCAATTTCTTGCAGAACAGATGTTCGCTTTCTCGTCTTTCAATGAACAGGATTTGAGTCTAAACGGTGTCTTGGGGAACACCATATTATTACAGCTACAAATGAATATTGACTTCGCAGCCGATCCTTAACTTCAGTGCATTACTATTTATCCGTAACAGAAACTGTTTTTGGGTAGTTTTTCACAGAATGTGCCATAGTATGGTGTCCATATGAATTTCTAGTCAATGGTATTGTTCTATAATTCAGTTGCTTCATTTTTTGCGTAAAAGTAATCTTTCTCACAAATTCTGAAAATCCTAGAATCATTTTCATTCATTTTGAACTTCATTGGCCCGGTTTCAATCATATTGTTATTCAGTTGACTTCAAGTCATTCTTGTTGAAACTTGCTAATTTGGGTACCGTCTGTGATACGTCACTTCATGGACTGAAGGACGATCATCTGGTTACTCTGTGGAAGAAATGAAAGCGTATGAAACTTTCAAACGTTCTAATCAAGGTCACGAAAAACTGTGTTTCATAAATTAACAAAATGTTTAATGTTTTCCCTTCTAAAATTCCTTTATCTCTGTATCGCATTAACTGTAGATACCGTGAACTAATTTAGCGATCAACTGTTAGTGTGTATCGAGGCTTCAAATCCCTCAAGATTGAGTGCACTGTGTTCACAGACCCGCAAGCGTTTATCCAAGTTGGCAGCATCCTTTCAAGCGAATAACGTCAAAGCATTTTACTGCTAATGAAAAACGTAAAAGGAAGTCTTTTTGCACACAGATTGTTATTTTTACGGCCCTTTGTTATTTTACACCATCGAAAATTGAATGTTATTTCAGTTCGAAAAAGTTTTAGCACTTTCAAATCATTCACGAAATATTTAAAGACAAAAAATAACGTTTTTGAGTGTACAAATTGAGTTTTCTGAGATCATATTGAATTGAAAAAACTGAAAGTTTTGTCCATTTTAATATCATGTGTTTTTGTAGCTCCATATCTCAATAAATATTTATTTTACTACGTCGTGGTATATACTGATCGATAGACAATTTTGTACTCTCCACGTTGATGTTGTTTGTTTCTATGCAAATTTTAATTTCTTGCCTCTTGAACAGGCATTTGGAAATAATAGTGTTAATGAACGCATTCATAGTTGGTTTCTAAAATTTTGTTACGGAGGTTTCAGGCTCGAAGATGAGCCCCGAAGTTGTCGACCTACGGTAATACAGGACGAGGATTTGAGGACCCTGGTGGAGACTGACACATCACAAACTGTGTATGTGATGCGGTTTTTGATGGTTTAGAATGTATTGGAAAGGTCAAAAATTTCAAAAAGTGGGTGCATCACGATTTGAATAAGCGATGAAAATCGTCCAATGAAGACAGAGAGACTCCTCAACACCAGTTAGTCCAAGTTTTTTTTTCAAAAACTACACCTCACGATTCGATCTCTACAAACTTTATTTGAAAAAATATAATCACAACATGTTTCGCTAGTACAGTAGCTTTTTCAAGTGCATGAATACTTTAAATTATTTTTACATTAATATCTATATACTACAGGTAACCATAATTGAGACTATACCTCCAAAAATTACCTGAACCTCTACCTAAGGTACCTGGTGAAATATGATTACCTGAAGCACATTACCTAACAACTACATCAATAATAATTATTTCTCGGCTTTTAAGAAAACAAGTTCAATAATGATGATCTATTAAAATCCAGTTGGTCATTCATTAGAATGTTTGATTTCCATTGCTTCCAAATGATTCAGTTTCAAAACTTTATTTTCCATGTACAAAATTTGAAACTCTTCGTTGAATATATGATTTTCTTCTAAAATATGATTTGAATATGTTGAATTTGTTTTCCTATTTACATAGCTTGTTCCTGGATTCGATTTCTAAATATTTTGTCCGTATGACCAATATATACTTTAGGGCACGTTCCACACTTCTAATATAGTAACGTATTCCTGATTTCTCGAATTTGGATGTTTTTCCTTTATTATTTTTAACTAACTTTCCCAACATATTACTTGTTCTATATACAATTTTAACATCTCGTTTCCTCGAAAATGAAGTCAATTTTTCCGTTGGTTGTCCAAAATACGTTAAAACTCTATAATAGTAATTATCTTCCTTATCAAAAGGTACTCAATTAGAGACGTTTTTCCTATTGATAAGGTAGGTGATCAAAATTATACGGCTTTAACGAATTTTGGACAACTAACGGAAAAAGTGGCTTAATTTTTGAGGGAACGAGAAATTAAAATTGCATATAGAACAAGTAATACTTGGGAAAGTTAGTTGAAAATAATAAAGACAAGACATTCAAATTTGAGAAATCAGGAGTATATAAATTAAAGGGTTGAACGTGCCCTAAGGTATATATTGGTCAAACAGGCAGAACATTTAGAAATTGAATTCAGGAACATTGTATGAGCCATGTAAATAAGAAAACAAAAAATTCAACACATTCAAATCATCTTATAGAAGAAAATCATACATTAAACGAAGGGTTTGAAAATTTGCACATAGAAAATAAAGGTTTGAAACTGAATCATTTGGAAGCAATAGAAATTAATGAACTTGAAAATTCAAACATTCTAATGAATGACCAACAGGATTTGAATAGATCATCATTATTGAACTTGCTTTTTCAAAAGCTGAGAAAGAATTATTATTGATGTAGATGTGAGGTAATATGCTTTAGGAAATCATAATTCAACAGGTACCTTAGGTAGAGGTTCAGGTAAGTTTTTGGAGGTAGTCTCAATTATGGTTACCTTTAGTATATAAATATCAATGTAAGAATAATTTGAAGTATTTATGCACTTGAAAAAGCTACTGTGCTAGCAAAACATGTTGTGAGTATATTTTTTCAAATAAAGTTTGTAGAGATCAAAACGAGAGGTGTAGTATTTGAAAAAAATCTTGGATTAACTGGTGTTGAGGAGTCCCTCTGTCTTCATTGGACGATTGTCATCGCTTATTCAAATCATCATCGTAATCAAATTATCAAATTTGTGGAGATCAAATGGGGAGGTGTAGTTTTTGAAATTATTATGGACCTTCATCAAGTAACAACCGAATCAATCAGAAAATTGTCCAAGTTTTTCTGAGATTCTTGAATCTAATAGTGTTACAGTCGAAGCTTCATCACACAGTGCCAAAACAGGTACATTACCTCTTGGTCCATATAATTTTATGTGAATTACTCGTAATAGGATCTCGCTTGTGGGATTCTTTACGGAGTACACCATTTCCGGACCATTTTCATTAATATCTTGTAGTAGCATGGTCCTATTTACATTTTCCTGTTGTTTGTGTGACAGGGGATGACGAAACAATTACAACCGTTCCTATCGCAATTTTTTCTCATTCTGCATTTGAACTATTAATGATTTTTCCGGGGACAAGAAAAACACAATTTCTTTCTGGTGACAATTTCCCTTCTTTTTTCAAAACGATCTGATTGCATTTGAGGGCGGCTACCTTCGTGGTGACTGATCACAGAAATACATATTTTGGATTTTACTTGGGGGGTGTTGAAAACCCTCATATTTTTCTTACAATTAGTGAATTTCGCTGAATGGAATTCAGTATTCAAACGTGGGGTACTAACATAACATGCTGAGCTGGCCTTTTCTCTCAACCATGCCCTGAAATCTCCCAAATGTACTTCACCTTTTTTGTCTTTGACTGTTTCTCCCCATGAAAGCTTTATCATTTCTGGAATTTTTTCAAGTTACTCTCTTATCAGTTGAGGATTTCCAGCAACTGCGGATTTATCCTCTCCTTTGAGATATCTTTGCAATTTCAACATAATTTCTTCATTGCTGGAATCACAGAGTTTGCGAAGATTTTTGAACGATTTATAAAACAAGGACCATTCTTGAAGATTTCCATCAAAATGCGGGAAATCTTTCTCCAGTGTCTTCCGCATTTGGAATTTATCGGGTTCTCTGGCAACATGTGCATTCGAAGATTGATTTGAATCGACTGAAACTGGTATCGAAACTGATT